>OZ012735.1:576095175-576279336 GCA_963859935.3 Lathyrus sativus | reverse complement strand
GGGGGACCTGAGAGATACAGGAGATGAGCTACAGTTTAATAATTACCTGTAATGCAATATGAATATGAATGCAATGCAATGTGTGTGCCTGTGCATTAGGGTGATTCATTCCCCCAGTTCTAGTGTGAAGGTGCCAGTGCAGTGACAGTGTTGACAATAGGAATATCGGAGCTGAATCATAGAAAGCCTCATATATTGCAGGGAAAATCAATAAGCCCAGAGTACAATATCACTGAGTACAACGAGAAGGCATGACCTCATCCAACAATCCTGGTGATGGTCAGCACTATGCAAATAAAGCATACAGGCGAATACGGGAAATAATCAAATGCTCTCAAAAGCCCGGTACTCTTCTATCAACTTCTTGGTCTCTGGGTGACCTGGTCGGGTGAGCAGTCCTTCAACCAGCTGGTTTCTTCTCTTAAGAACACGACACACGTCTCCAGCAGTTTCTTCCCATGTCGCTTCTCCGAAGCAATCTTCTAGTTTTCGCTTTTGGGACACAACTTCATCTCTGCATTTGATTGCCTTGTTCAGTACATTCTGGACACTATACCGGGTCATCACTTCCTCCTCACACTCCTTGATGCTAGACTTCAGCTTCTCTTCGAGGTCGGAGGTTTGCTGCCTCAGCTTATCTTCCCTCTTCTTATTGTTGGTGAGTGTAGCATTCCAAGTCTTGTTGCAAGAGGAGATTTCTCGATGTGTCGCGTCAAGCGCTTTCTTTTTGGCTTCCAGCACGTCATGGGAGCTTCTGAACTCTTGCCCCAGACGTTCGCGCTTTTTCTTTTCCTCGGTCAACTCATCCCCTAACCTGTTTAACAGCTCGATCTGTTGTTGGAAAGCATATACGGCCTTGTTTTTCTCACTGCGTACTTGAGCTAGCTCTTGCTCTAACCCTTCGTTGATCTTCATCAAGGCTTCTTTTTCTCTCACAATTTGCTCATAGACTTCCCTAGAAACAGTAGTTGGCTCCGCTACCGGAATAGGAACAAGGATTGGTACATCTGGAAATGGCATTAATAACTGACTTGCTCTTTCCTGGATCCAAACCCTGTAAGGTGCATAGGCCTGGCAATCGTTCTTACCTAACAGTGGTTTCCCCTTGCGGTTAATACGTGTCTAGGCGTGTTGCAACTCAGCTAGCAATTCTCCCTTCAAATCACCTGTGAAGTACAGAGATTCCTGTACTTCTTCCTCCTGAGGTGGATTCTTCAGTGCATATCCGAACTGGCGAATGAATAGAGAAGGGTTGTAATTGATACACCCTTTTCTTCCTATCAACGGCATATTAGGGTACCCAGAACAACTGAAGATGAGCTCAGATCCCAACAGGTCTCGATCAAACCACTCCATATCTTCCGACGATAGCCTCATCAGGCGCTCTGGCCAACCAGTTGGGGCTGTAGTCTCTGCAACAGATCTTCTCTTAGGAAGGTGACTCTCAAACCACCTACTCAACAAGGGTACACACAGATGAACATTCTTCCCTCTTCCCTTCCCATTCTTGTAATGCAGTGAGTGGTAGAGATCTCCGAGTAAGGTAGGTACAGGATTACCAGCGGCAAACAAGTAGAAGGCGTCGAAGTCCACAAAATCCGGTATATTGGGAAACAAGACTATGCCATAAATGCACAGCATTGAAAGCAACCCAGCACCCGCTCTTGGCATACTCCTGGGCTTTACCAACTAAGAACTGGAGTGAGAAGCCTGGAACTCCACGGGAAACAGTAGTCAATAGTTCAGAGGCGTCAATATGCAAAGCTTTTGCCAAGTCCTCCGGCTTGGGCTTGGCGCCAGAATGGATGAATGGAACTTGGTTCTGCACGGGCAGCTCAACATACTTAGCGTATTCCTCCAGGGTTGGTCCCATAACAAAGTCAGAGAACGTGAAGCACCTCAAAGCAGGGTCGTAGAATTGCATCAAAGCATACAGCCCATCTAACTCTACCTCTGTAGGTTTGCACACCAATCTCAGTAGTCTACCATAGCTCATCCGGAAGCTCCTACGAACACCCTCATCAGCAAGAGAGATCAACCCAAGTAGAGGAACAATATCAGGCGTAGGCAACTTGTAAGCAACCGTTCTCCTTAAGCTAGTCATGATCAAACACTCAGAAGTCTGGGTACTAGAACTAGGGAAATGCAAATGCGCCTGCAGCACAGACACACGTTAGTGAAATGCAAATGGTAATGGATATGCAGTGATGTAATGCAAGTAACATGCAACAGGGACCAAAGCTGTAGCTGAATAGCCTGAACCCAATCAAGAAAGGTCTCAGATAGACCATCCAGAAGTCCTCAAGCCCTGGTCTCAGATATACCTCAAACAAAGCTCCAATATTGGTCTCTGATAGACCCCATAATCATGACCTGAATGGTCTCTGGCAGACCTCAGATCATATCCCCCACTGGTCTCTGACAGACCTCAGAACACATCTCCAAATAGTCTCTGACAGACCTCGGAACACACCAACTGGTCTCTGACAGACCTTAGAACCCTCCATAAATATCCAAGATCCTGATCAACAAACCGGTGGTCTGAAGGTCTAGTTACCTGCATAACCCTGAATCCCCTCACAGGTGGGTGGCCCTATAACTGGCACAAGGTACGGCATCCTATGCGGTCGTCGGCGTCACAGACTTTCAGGGTTGATGATACGATTCCCAGAAGGAGTGGCATCATCAATTCCTGAAGAGGCCTCACTTAGCCAACTTCCAAATGATCGGTCCCCAGAGTCGACAATCCAACTAACCAGCAACCCACGCCAACCAAAGGAAGGGGCAGGAGGCCAACCAGAGGAACCTCGTCTGAGTGTAGATTTCATGGGACACCGAAGCAAGCAAAGCAAGCGGGCGCCCACTAATTTCTACTCTAATTCTAGGTGCACTCAAGCCCAGGTCCGGCTTATCTCTCAATATCAGAACACCCGTCACACCCCAATACAGCAATAATAAACAATATACATAATGCTGAAAATAAAGGTCAGAAATATAAATCCATACAAAATCCTCGACGGGAAAACAAGCGTTAGGATTGACTCTCTTAAGGGACGTTGGATCCCAAATGCATAAGCACTATCGCAGTCCTTAGCAGCCAGGGGACGTTGGATCCCCAGCAGAGTCGCCAGCTGCTGGGGATTGCCTCAAACAGCTAGGAAAAAACCTAAGGCAAGACTCGAATAGGGAACCATCACAAGTCCCCAGCAGAGTCGCCAGCTGTCGCTACTGCGAAAATCGGCGCCGGCTGAACAGAAGAGTCGCCACCGTGCGTTATTTATCCCACGGGAGGGAAAGGGAACGCTCAGAGTAAACCTCGCAAAGACGGGAAAAGGTATGGTCATCGCAACCAAAACCTGGGTTCGGGAGTCGGTTACGCAAGGGGAAGGTATTAGCACCCCTCACGTCCGTCGTACTCGACGGGATCCACGCTTGTTTTCGGGTATGGATTGTTATTCTATCTACTCTATAGGTCAAGGGTTAAAAAAGAAAATAAAATGGAAATAAAAATGACTCGGCAAAGTATCGCACTTTATGCCTACGTATTCCCGCCTGGAACGAGAAATCAGAGTCAACGTAGTTCGCCTACCTACGGGAAAGGAGGGGAAGGTTGCTCGCTAGGATATCGCATCCTATGCCTACGTACTTTCACACGGCATGAAAGATCAGAGCAAACGTAGTTCGGGCCACGTACGACGCAAACTTGTCTTGGTTGATTTTAGTCCTTCTGAAAAGGTTTTCTTGATTAACAGTCCCAGCGGACAAAAATGACGCTTTGATGAGTTCACATTCTTTTACGGAAGAAGTGTCTTTTATTGTGTTTGAAATCTTTATGTGTTTTTCTGTTTGTTTTGAGAAAGAAAAGACAGAACTCTAACCTACGGTTGCGAAGGGAAACAAACTAACCTAATGTTATCATGCATGGGTTAAGACCTAGTGTCTATCATGCTCCTCTCTTGCACAGAGAGAAACAGAGATCCTACGGGATAGGCAGAAACAGAAACAATACCAGATATATACAGTAAAGCAGTAAAATGCATGGATGCAACAGTACAAGCGAGGCAAGGGAGTCCCACTCAACCTCGAACCTAGAAAACAATAGGCAAAAGTGAACAGACTTCACTTTCAACCCAGCAGGGTAGACAGCAAACAATACAGTCCAGAAAACCACTCAATACATCAGCAATAAAATATAACAGCAAAAGAAACAGCATCAGCAGCTCTGAATCAACATCTGGCTTCAAGTAATCTCCAATCAGCTACAGGCTTCAACAAGCATCAATCTCCATCTTCATGACCTTCAGGCAAGGGCTTTGATCATCAGTCTTCTATCTGCAATGGCTTTTCTTCAAGCTCAAACCTCCAGGATGAGGGATTAGTCACAAGAGTGAATTGGGTGTTAAGCAATCAGTTGACTACCAAGGGTGGTGAACAGACTGCTTCTAACACAAGAGACATTTTCTCTCAAGAGTTCTATCTCATAGACACTATCACCAAGCCTTCCAAAGGAAGGGGGTGAGTTTCTTAGAGAGACTCTGAATCACAGAGAAGAATGGATGCAGACAAGGCAATCCATGTTTGAGAAACAAACTTTCTAACCTAGAGCTCTGCCTAGCTCCTAAACCCTAGTTCCTCAGCATCTGCTAGCAAGAATCTTCTCTTCAACTCTGGAAGTGGATCTTCAACATCTGGATCTCCAGTGGCCTTCATCTTCTCAAGTCTTCATCTCTCCTAAGTCCCCAGACAACCCCAATACCCAAGCAAGCAAGCAATAATCCCCAGAGGGCACACCACACCAGTCAATCAGACATACACAGAGTATTAATAGCAGTAGGGGAATCCTGACTTTTTCTAAGGGATCTAATAACTACCCATAGCCCCTATAGTCCTATAACTAAACTAATCAAACCCTAAGTCCTAAGGGAAAAGAATTAAGTCTCCTAAGTCATCACCTAAAAAACCCTAATTTTATCCATGTTGTTCACACCTACACTAAGCCCCTAAATTTAATTTCTAAAAAAGGGAACTAAATTGTTTCTACAAGTTTAATGTCTAACCTACATAACCTAAAAAGAATGAACAAAAAATATGAAAGTATCTAATAGAACAAAAAATAACAAAATCATGCATGAAATGAAACTATTAAAATGTTATTTATTTAGAAAATATGGGAAAAATATCAAATAAAAAATAAAATGCAATTTTTATTTTTTATAATTTTCTAGACATCCTAAAGAAAAATATGTAAAAAGAATGAATTAAAAATATGCAATTTCTAATTTGTTATGAATTTTCAAAAATGAAATGTTGAAGTTCAAGTATACTACTTAAAAACCCTAATTAAACTATCCTAAGTTCAATTATCTAAACTAATCAAATTTTATTCTAAAAAATCTAGTAATAAATTCTGGGAATACTACAATTCAATATTAATCACCACAAAAAAGAATGGGCAAAAAATCTATTTCTAAGTGTAAGAACAAAAATCTACAAGATCATGTATGAAATAAAACCTTCAAAATATGCATTTATTTGTAAAATATGTGGAAAATGTGAAAAAAATATAAAATGCAATTTTTATATTTTTTTAATTTTCTAGACATGTTAAGGAAAATATTAAAAAAAGAATGAGTTAAAAATATGCATTTTCCATTTAGTTATGAATTTTTGAAGTTTAATAAAATCTAGGCCGCTGGATTGAGGGACAAAGTCAAATATCCCAACATGAATCAATGGTAGAGATTATCTCTTCTACCTTGGACACTTAGGGTTTCTAAAAAAAAGAACTCATGCAAGCAACTTCCACCCTCTCTAACTCTCTCATTTCTCCACCATTTTTCACGATCCAAAGATGAAAACTCATCTACTCTTCTCCCTCTACACAGCCATGGTACTAGAATTCTCTAACTCTCCCTCAAGAAAGAAATACGAAGGCTACAAGGGGTGGTCACCATTTTCGCACCTTAGTTTGCATGGTAATCAAATGGTCTCATATTAACCTATCATGTACTACATCTTATGGGGATTATCCTAAGCCTAATACCTAAGATTATAGTACACTAAATCGTGAGTTCTTGATCATTAAAGAATTGACACCATGGAAGCAAACCTCACAAACAGCCCTTAAACTCATCATACAACATCCCTAATTGGTCTCTATTAGATTTCTCCTAACAACATGCTTGAACTATGGATAAATAGAGAGTTTCATGAGAAAATGCATACCTTGCAAGTGATGATGGTGATGATGGTTCTCCTCCAATTCAGACCTTGCCAATTGCTTTGTATGGTCTTTGATGAATGTTGAAGCCTCTGGTTGCAGTAGTTCTTGTTCTATCTTCTTGAATCAACCTATTCAACTCTTCATGCAAGTTGGAGTGAAGTTGGAGATCTCATAATCCAGCCACGAATTCTTGAGCCTTTCCTTTGCCAAATGCTCAATGTTGATTATAGATGATGATGATGATCAGAATTGTAGTGATTGATGGTGTTTTAATGGAGTTTGGAATGAAAATGCAATTTTGGAGTGGAGGAATCAAAGTGTAGCATGCAAGCTTTTAGAATCACCAACCAATGCATGGAGTCACTCTAGGGCTTATATAGATGAGAATAGAAATGTGTGGAAGTTTGTAGAACCTTCCATGAAGTTTCTAGAATGTATCACGTAATGAGATTTTGAATTTGTCATCTTGAGTGAATCTCATGCCATCTCATGATAAACCATGCAATCTTACTTAAATTCTCCTCATATGGTATTATGACATGAAAATAAGGTCTTACAAACCTTTATGTAGCATTTTCTCATCTTTCCTTTTGATGCCTTAAAGTGCAAATAACAAATTTACAAAGAAACTCCAATTTTTAAGCCTAAACTCAAAAATGTGGCTAAACCATTGTTCTCAAAATGATGTTTCCAATCAAAATCATCTATCATATGCCCCATTTTGGATTTGTAGATCTCTCAAACCAAAATTCAATTCCAACTTTTTCAACTTATAAGCCATTTACAAGCCATTTTGACCATTTTAAAATATCCATGCTCCATGCATTTTCAAACTCTCACAACATCTTATTTAGCCTTAAAATCCCATTTTGAGCAACTTTGATGTTGGTAAGTTTTCCATTTGAAGCTTCCTTGTATGAGTTTTAAGCATATGCTATGAATGACCTGTAATCACCAAATTACCAAAATACCCCTGTCTTGCACAAGCCATAAGTAGAGTTCCCTAAATCATATGAAGGCATACCATACCTTTTTGGAAAGGGGAGACAATGAGGAACAACTCTCTTGCTTGTTCAAAGTCCATTTGAATTATCCTTGAGGGCCAAAAGTTTGTCAGAAGACAGTCGACTTGCACAGACAAATTTCAGTGCCATCTGGTGACCCCTAACTTGCAAGAGCTATAACTTGAGTTCTATAAATCTCCTTGATGTCTTCCACCACTCAAATTAAAGGTCTTGAGATCCTCTACAAGTTTCATGTTGGCCAAGGATCCATTTGAAGCTTGCATTTTGACTTATTTTGCTTGGAAGTTTGACCTAAACTAGGGAATTTTACCTAGAAACCCTAATTTAGAACCTCCTCTTCTCCTTGATTTCTCTTGATTTATTCTTAGAATAACAACATATCTTTATTCTCCATGTCAAATTATGAACCCCACATCTCTCCAATAGCCCTTAATGCCTTTCAATCAGTCAATTGACCTAGAGTTGACCCAGATGAAACCCTAGTTGACTGTCTTCAACTGCAATACTTGTGATCACACCAATGACTTGTCTCCTTCTCCAAATGAATTTCTAAGTCCTCCAAGATGTCTAGATACTCCCCGTGCCTTCAATTCACAGCTCATACTTTCCTTGATGATCCCCAGATACCCTCAGCCAGGAGATAGATGAACTGCTTGACCCATTGACTTGATAGCTTTCAAATTCTTTTCTGATGACTTGAATGAGATTGAATCAGGATAATAACCTCTTGATAGGCCTCTAGAGATGAGAATAATGATTGGTCCCCCTGTTGTATGACTTGCTATGCTTATGCTATGCCGATGAGTAACCTATGTACATGACTCTATATGCAAATGCTAATGACATTGAAACATAAACCAAGTGAATAAGGTTGGGCAAATTTTAGGGTGCAACACCGGGATACCCCTTTTTGCCGAAGCCGCCCAGTGTAGGTTTTCGACTTCGCGGGTGTACATTTTTTTTAGTTTTATCCCTAATTTTTGCCCGAACCTTTTATTCTGTTTTTGGTTCGCCAGGATGCCTTATTTTGGCCTGGACTATCTTTTTTCTGTCCAGCGGGTCACTTTCAAGCAAAGTATTTTTTAACTGCGTCCGAATTCACAGGCGACGTAAAGTCCTCGCCGTCCATGGTGGACAACAACAAAGCTCCTCCTGAAAAGACTTTTCTGACAACGTATGGCCCTTCGTAGTTGGGGGTCCACTTGCCCCTGTGATCTGCCTGTGGCGGGAGAATCCTCTTTAGCACAAGGTCGCTCGTCTGAAAGCTCTGAGGGTGTATCTTTTTATCATACACTTTCTTCATTCGGCTCTGGTACAACCGACCATATGCTAGAGAAGCTAACCTCTTCTCATCCATTAAACTCAGCTGGTTCAACCTGTCTTTCACCCATTCTGCCTCGTCTAGTTGGACATCTCGTAATACCCTTAGGGATGGAATCTCAACTTCCAGTGGTAACACTGCTTCCATTCCATATACCAACGAGAACGGGGTTGCCCCGGTTGATGTGTGTACCGTCGTACGATAACCGTGCAAAGCAAAAGGTAGCATCTCATGCCAGTCCTTATAGGTCACCACCATCTTCTGAACAATCTTCTTTATGTTCTTATTGGCCGCTTCAACAGCGCCATTCATCTTGGGTCGATAAGGAGAAGAGTTGTGATGCTCGATCTTAAAACTCTGACACAGCTCCTTCATCATTTTGTTATTTAAGTTCGAACCATTGTCGGTAATTATCCGCTCGGGATTCCATATCTGCAAATGATATCTCGCTTGATAAACCTGGCTACTACCTGCTTAGTCACATTTGCATAGGATGCCGCTTCCACCCATTTGGTAAAATAATCGATTGCTACCAAAATGAACCGGTGTTCGTTAGACGCCGTCGGCTCGATCTTTCCAATCATGTCGATGCCCCACATTGAGAATGGCCACGGTGACGACATCACGTTCAGAGGACTCGGAGGCACATGGATCTTATCTGTATAGATCTGGCACTTATGACACCTCTTCGCAAACTTGAAACAGTCAGTTTCCATAGTTAGCCAGTAATAACCTGCCCGCAGCAGCTTCCTCGTCATAGCATGCCCACCAGCATGCGTACCAAATGTACCCTCATGTATTTCCTCCATGAGCAACTTCGCCTCTTTCTCGTCTACACAACGTAGTAGCACCAAGTCGTGGTTTCTCTTGTATAGGACACCGTCTGGATTCAGATAGAAATTACCTGCCAATCTCCTGAGAGTCTTCTGATCATGACTGGATGCCCCAGCCGGATACTCTTTGTTTTTCAGGAAATTATGGATATCAAAATACCAGGGTTTATCATCAGATGCTTCTTCAAGGGCAAATACGAAGGCGGGTCTGTCAAGCCGGGAGATAACAATTCTGGGAGCCTCATTCCAGAAGTTGACTTTATACATGGAAGACAATGTGGCCAGGGCGTCAGCCATCTGATTCTCTGCTCGCGGTACATGATGCAACTCAACCTTGTCAAAGAAGGGCAACAATCTCCTCGCGTAATTCATGTATGGTATCAAATTAGGCTGACGTGTCTCCCATTCTCCCTTTATTTGATTCACCACCAGAGCTGAGTCTCCATATACATCCAGATTTTTGATTCGTAAATCAATGGTTTCTTCAAGCCCCATGATGCAAGCTTCGTATTCGGCTTCGTTATTGGTAACTGGAAAGGTCAATCGAGCAGTAAATGGGATGTGCGACCCATGTGGAGTAGTGATGATTGCCCCTATTCCGCTACCATAGGAGTTTACAGCTCCGTCAAAGATCAACTTCCATTTGGAACCCAATTCTGGTCCTTCGTCCGGCAACGGTTCTTCACAATCTTTCATCTTTAGGTACATGATATCCTCGTCAGGAAAATCAAACCTCATCGATTGGTAGTCCTCAATAGGCTGCTCTGCCAAGTATTCTGATAACACGCTCCCCCTTATAGCCTTCTGTGAGACATACTGGATGTCGTATTCGGTCAAAACCATCTGCCAACGGGCAATTCTCCCCGATAATGCCTGCTTTTCAAATACGTATTTGATAGGATCCATCTTCGAGATGAGCATGGTTGTATGGTTCAGCATGTATTGCCTCAAACGCTTGGCGGCCCAGGCTAGCGCGCAACAAGTTTTTTCGAGCATTGAGTATCGAGACTCACATTCAGTAAACTTCTTACTCAGGTAGTATATCGCATGCTCTTTTCTTCCTGTCTCGTCGTGTTGACCGAGAACACAACCCATACTTCCCTCAAGAACCGTCAAATACATAATCAAGGGTCTCCCTGCCACTGGAGGTATCAAAATAGGAGGCTCCTGCAAATACTGTTTTATTTTATCGAACGCCTTTTGACAATTTTCATTCCATGTTACAGCCTGGTCTTTTTTCAACATCTTGAATAACGGCTCACACGTAGCTGTTAGGTGAGATATGAACCGAGCGATGTAGTTCAGCCTCCCTAAAAACCCGCACACCTCTTTTTTTGTTTTAGGCGTCGGCATCTCTTGTATTGCTTTTATTTTTGCAGGATCAACCTCTATTCCTTTTTCGCTCACAATAAACCCCAGCAGTTTACCCGACCTCACCCCGAAGGTGCACTTGTTAGGGTTCAGTCTCAGCCTGAACTTCCTAAGCCTCTTGAATAGCTTCAGGAGATTCACCAAATGTTCTTCCTCCGTCTGGGATTTGGCAATCATATTATCGACATAAACCTCGATCTCCTTATGCATCATGTCATGAAAAAGAGTCGTCATTGCACGCTGATACGTTGCCCCAGCATTCTTTAATCCGAAGGGCATCACTTTGTAGCAAAATGTTCCCCAAGGTGTAATGAAGGTCGTCTTCTCCATGTCTTCTGGCGCCATTTTAATCTGATTGTAGCCCGAGAAGCCATCCATGAAGGAGAATACGGAGAATTGAGCAGTGTTATCGACCAGCACATCAATGTGAGGAAGCGGGAAATCATCTTTCGGGCTCGCTTTGTTCAGATCACGGTAATCTACGCACATTCTCACTTTACCGTCTTTCTTTGGCACTGGTACAATATTAGCGACCCATGAGGGATATTTTGTGACAGCTAGGAAACCAGCATCCCACTGCTTTTGGACCTCCTCCTTAATTTTCACTGCCATATCAGGCCTAGTTCTGCGAAGCTTCTGCTTAACCGGCGGGCATTCTTCTTTTAGCGGCAGACGGTGCACAACCATATCCGTATCCAGCCCAGGCATGTCTTCGTACGACCAAGCGAACACATCACTATACTCTCGGAGCATTTCAACCAGTCTTCGCTTGACGTCGCTCTGCAGCGCGGCTCCTATACGGATGTTCCTTTCAACCCCTTCCGACCCCAGGTTAACAATTTCAATGACCTCCTCATGAGGCAGAATGATTCGTTCTTCTTGCTTTACCAACCAAGACAACTCTTTTGGAACGTTGCCATCTTCAACAATCTCTTCTTCGGCCTGAAATACCGGGTGCTCAAAGTCGAAATGAGTCATAGGCGGTTCAATGATGTCATCTGAAAATATTATCCTGCAAAAGGAATGGTTAAATGCTTCAAAATGTGTATAAAGCGAATAACCACGTTGCCATTTTATTGTAAAACACAAAAACAGGAAAAACAGAGATCGCAATATTTGTACATGAGAAAAACGCCTTTTATTTAATGATTAAACAATGCAATGTACATAACAGCACGACCCTAAGCAAAATCACGATGCCCCGGGTAAGACACCGGATTGTTCAACAATTGAGAAAACAAAGTATTACTGTTTGGTAGTCACAGGAACAGTCTCCTGAATAGACCAATTGCATAATCCTTGTCCTGGCACGCTCGGCTGAATCCAGGCATTCATGTCGCAGTCACTGTCTCCTTCTTCGGAATCTGAAACAGCGTTGATGGCCTCGTGATACACTCCACTAGCTGTGATTATTATTGGTCCTCTGAAACGGGGTGCCTCAGCAGCAGGTGCTGATGACGATGGTTGATATCCCAGCCCAAATCTGTCCATCTTCACGGGAATATCCAGAACCTTGCCCCAGCCTTTTGTCTCACCAGTCTTCACTAGAGCCTGAGCCTCCTTGTATGACGAGACTGCCACCTCTAACGCTTTACTCGGCCCTGGAACTTTGTCTTTGATGCGCAACCCTTCAAAGGCTTGACAGGGTGTTTCATGAATCTCGTCGTCGACTTCTATGTACTTGAATGATGACAGATAGCTGACCAATATATCTTCCTCTCCACAGACTGTGACCACACTGTCCCCTACCATGTATTTCAGCTTTTGGTGCAAGGTAGATGTGACTGCCCCAGCACCATGGATCCATGGTCGTCCGAGAAGACGGCTGTATGCCGGCTGGATGTTCATAATGTAAAATTCAGTTTCGAAAATCTCCGGCCCCACCTGCAGAGGTAACGTTATAGATCCAAAGACTGACCTTCGTGTACCATCAAATGCCCTGACCACCAAGTCACTAGGCGTACAAATGATTCCCCTGATGTCCAATTTCATCATTGCTTTCTTTGGCAGCACGTTCAAGGAAGATCCGGTATCTACCAGCACATGGGACATGACTGAGCCCCTACACTCAACTGAGACGTGCAACGCCATGTTATGCTCTCTCCCCCTCGGAGTCAAATCAAAATCCGTAAATCCCAAGCTATGGCCTGCGTTCACGTGCGCCATTACCCCTTCCAACTGATTCACAGAAACATCTTGGGGTACAAACGACGTGTCCAGAATTTTCAACAATGCATTCCTATGGGCTTCGGAACACAATAACAGCGACAATATGGATATCTTCGATGGCGTCTGTTGAAGGTGCTCAACAATCTTATAGTCACTCTTACGAATAAGGCGCATAAACTCTTCTACATCCTTCAACGACTTTTCTTTTTCGTTCCTCTGCACAGGGACATCCTCATTCATTTTTCCTTTTCCTTTTGCCAACCGTTCAGCCTCTACCTCAGGTGATATAAAAATTCTCCCACTTCTCGTCATCCCTCCGGTCCCGACGACATTGTCTACAACCTCAACTGGCTGTTTACTAATATCAATTTTCACCCCATCACAATATGCTTCCAACCCATAAGTCCAGGGTACTGCCTTAGTGCTCTCATAAGGGGTTGGTTCTGCCTTGGTGATAGTGATCGGCGGTCGCCTGGCTGGCGCCGTTATAGTTATTGTTTTTCGGGGGATTGTCATAGTAGCTACATCACTTTGCTCATCAACTACTACCTCTGCAGGTTCCTCAACTGTCGTTCTGTCGAATTGCAACGTGCCTTCATCTATCAAGATCTGAATACCCTTCTTCAATTCAGCACAACCCCCAGCTTGGGTCCAACACTCTAGGCAAAACTCATCGCAGCCCGGATACGCACCTCCTTTCAATAATCTGCTCTTTATCTCACACAACAGTGTTTTTAGCTCATCAACATTCATGATCAAGTTCAAACCCTCCTCAGTTAAAATAGCATTTGCCCCATGGTTGGGCATGGGCTGTTGTACTATATTCGGACCTACTTGTCCAAAATTTATGGCTTTTCTATCCAACAGATCTTGCACAACATGCTTGAACGCGTGGCAATTCTCTACATCATGGCCAGGAGCTCCAGTATGGAATTCACAGTGCTTGTTCGCATCAAAACCGAACGGAGGAGTGCCCGTCATTGGCGCCATAGTCCTCTTTTCCACCAAGTTCAAACCCAGTAATGTCTGTAGCAATTCTGCATACGTCGAAGGAGGCGTTTCAAACACCCTCTTTGGTTTGCCCCACTGAATTTTGCGTTGGGCAGGATGTAACCTTTGTTGTGGCTGTTGTTGCTGTGGTGGTATCTGCTGTAGTGGTATTGGTTGTTGATGAAATGGAATTGTGACACTTGCCACCTATTGCAGATGATTGTACTGATTCCGCCCTCTGCCCCGGCCTCGGCCCCCGAATACTGCACTTGTATCACCTTGACGGCGACCACCGAAAGCTCTTCTGTTACTGCCAGCTGAAGTAGATTCCTCAGCTTGGAATCTCCCCATTTTAATATTGCTTTCAATTTTCTCACCCATCAAGATTAGGTCCGAGAAACTGCCCAAGGAAGTATGAAACAGCTTATCATAAAACACACCAGTAAATGTTCCTATGAACATATCATTCATTTCTTTGTCATCCAAAGGAGGATGAACTCGTGCAACCATGTCGCGCCACCTCTGCGCATATTCTTTGAAGCTCTCGTCTTTCTTCTGGGACAACCCCTGTAATTGGACCCGGTTGGGTGCCAAGTCACTATTGTACTTATAATGAGCCACAAACGCTTCAGCCAGCTGCTTCCAAGTTTTTATCTGAGTAGGCTCCAATCCCATGTACCATTCAAGGGAAGGACCAGACAAGCTGTCTTGAAAGAAATGCATCAGCATCCTCTCATCGCTTGAATAAGCCGACATCCTTCTATAGTATGATCGCACGTGCACCTTTGGACAGGTATCCCCCTTATATTTGTCGAATGTGGGAGCTTTAAACTTTAGCGGTACCCTCAGGCCAGGCACCAGACCCATTGTGGTCATATCTAAACCAACAGCACTTTGATTCACAACACCTTTCATCTACTCCTCGAGCATCTTGATTCTCTGAGAGTCATCTACAGGACCTTCAAAACCTCCGCCAGATAAAGCATCTTCTTGCTGATCTTCAATCCAATTACCGTTCCCATTTCTGTATCCATCATACCCGTTATTATGGCTAAATCTAGTATGATTCATTACAGGGCCCCGCCCCCTGTTACCATACCCTGGAGCGACTCCGGCAGGTCCAAAAGACATCACTCCAGTGCCATTCCCGTTACCGAATCTGCCATAACCCTGATTGGTATTACCAAATCCATCATGTCCGAAGCCCTGAGCGTTGAAGCCGTACTTCCCATCTTGATTAGCATGATCAAACCCCTGGTCGTTATAGCCAAATCCGTTGTTACCGAAGCCATTACCTCTGATATTATCACCACCCAGATTGGCATCTCCGAACCCAACGTTGTTGACGACAGTCTCGTTACCGATTCCTGCATTACCGTTCCCGGCGCCAACGCCGTTATTCGCATTCACAGCAGGTATGTTCACCACAGGTGGAGCTACCGGTGTAGGAGTACCATCCCCGTGAATGGTGTCAACACGCACAAAATTATGGTCTTCGTTTCCGTGCCCAGCATTTCTCATCAGCAAAGGCTGCACCAAAGCCTGCAAGTTTTCCTGGCCTTTCACAATGGTCTTCATTGTCTGCATGAATAGCGCCAGCTTCTCACGCATGTCCTGCATTTCATTCTGCATCTGATCCATAACTCTTCTGCAGTTGGTACGAGTAGAGTATCGGTGCGGGCGTTGACTTTCAATCCTGAAAAGACCTATACGGTGCAAGAAATGAGATACAATTCAATAATCACCTGTAATGCAATATGAATGTGAATGCAAATGCGATATGTGTCTGTGCATTAGGGAATATCACTCCCCAATTATAGTGCGAATGTGTCAGTGTGGTGACAGTGACAGCAACACGAAGTTCGGAGCCGAATCATAAAAAACACCTCATATATTGTAGAGAAACCCATCAAGTCAGGAATACAATATCAATGAGCGTACAATAAGAAGGCATGACCTCAACCAACAATCCTGGTGATGGTCAGCACAATGCAAATAAAGCATACACATTAATACATGAAATAGTCAAGTGCGACCATACGCCTGGTACTCCTCTAATAACCTCTTAGTCTCTGGATGACTTGGTTGGATAAGCAAACCCTCAACAAGTAGATCTCTTCGCTTGAGAACACGTCGTAAATCACCCGCAGATTCCTCCCGTGCCCCTTCTCCGAAGCGATCCTCTAGCTTCCGTTTCTGAGACACAACCTCTTTCTTGCACTCGATGGCCTTGTTCAATGAGTTCTGAAGACTATATCTTGCCATCACCTCCTCTTCATACTTTTTATTGCTAGCCTTCAACTGATCCTCGAGTTCAAAAATTTGCTGCTTCAATTTGTCTTCCCTCCTTTTGTTGTTGGTTAGCGTAGCATTCCACGTTTTGTTTCAAGAAGAGATTTCCCGGTGGGCGGCATCGAGTGCCTTCTTCTTGGACTCTAACATATCATGAGAGCTTCTGAATTATTTCCCCAGGCGTTCACGCTTCTTTTTCTCTTTGGTCAGTTCAGCACCTAGCCTGTTTACTAACTCAGTCTGCTGTTGGAAAGAATACACAACTCTGTTCTTCTCACTACGCATCTGAGCCAGTTCCTTTTCTAACTCTTCATTGATCTTTATCAAGTCCTCCTTTTCTTTCACGACCCGCTCATAGACCTCAACAGCTACAGTAGTAGGTTCCTCCACTGGAATGGGAACAGGACGTGATACTGCTGGAAAAGGCATCTGTACCTGTCTTACCCTCTCCTGGATCCACACCTTGTATGGCATATAGGCTTGACAATCATTCTTGCCTAGCAATGGTTTCTCTCTTCTGCAGATATGATTCCAAGCGTGCTGAAGCTTGGCCAATAATTCCCCACTCAAGTCACCGGTGAAATACAGAGATTCCTGTATTTCTTCCTCCTTTGGCGGGCTTTTCAGAGCATAACCGAATTGCCTGATCAATAATGATGGATTGTAATTAATGCACCCCTTCCTTCCAATCAGAGGAACATTAGGATATTCGGCGCAACTGTAGATAATCTCAGATCCCAATAAAGCTCTGTCAAACCAGCCAACATCTTCTGAAGAAAGTCCCATCAGATGCTCAGACCAATCCACCGTATCTGCAAACTCAGCAAAGATACCCTTCTTGGGCAGATGACTCTCAAACCACATATACAGCAAGGGTACACAACAAGAGACGTTCTTGCCCTCCTATTCTCATTTTTGTAATGCAACGAATGGTAGAAATCCCCGATCAATGTGGGTACAGGGTTGCCAGCAGCAAACAAATGGAATGCATCAAAGTCCACAAAATTCGAGAAGTTGGGAAACGACACTATCCCATAGATGCACAGAGCCAAAACAACATTAAAGACTATCCAACATCCACTCTTGGCGTATTCCTGGGCTTTACCAATAAGAAACTAGAGGGAGAAGCCTGGAACCCCGCGCCAAGAAGTCACCAATAACTCAGAAGCGTCCATGTGTAAAGCCACTGCTAAGTCCTCTAACTTGGGCTTAGCGTCAAAGTGAATGAAAGGAACCTTATTTTGTACTGGCAACTCAATAAACTCTGCGTACTCTTCCAAGGTGGGCCCCAAAAGAAATTCCTTAAAAGTGAAGCATCTCAATGCAGGGTCATAAAATTGCATCAAAGTATACAGCCCATTCAACCCCACATCAGTTGGTTTGCAAACCAATCTCAACAGTCTTCCGTAACTCATCCTGAAGCTTCTCCGGACATCCTCATCAGCAAGGGAAATCAAACCAAGCAGGGGAGTAACATCAGGGGTAGGTAACTTGTATGCAACTGTCCTTCTCAAACCAGCCATGACCAATAATCAGAAGTCCGGACACTAGAATCAGGGAATATGCAAATGCACCTGCAGCACAGCCACACGTTAATGAAATGTGATGATAATGGTTATGCAAACAATGCAATGCAAATAAAATGCAACAAAGGACCAAGTGCCCCGAATGAGAAGCCCAAATCACATCATGAGTCTCAATCAGATCATCCAGAATTCCTCAACCCTGGTCTTAGACAGACCCAATACAAAGCTCCAAATGGGTCTCTGATAGACCCAATAACATAACTCCACTTAGTCTCTGATAGACCCTTCAACTGTCCATAAGTAGCCTGAATCTCAAATCAAGAAACAAACCGGTATCTGGAGGTCTAGTTACCTGCATAGCCCCCAAACCCCCTCACAGGTAGGTGTCCTAACAACTGACAATGGTACGGCATCCTATGCGGTCGTCGGTGTCATAGACTTTCAGGGTTGATGATACGATTCCCAGGAGTGGCATCATCAAATCCTGAAGAGGCCTCACTTAGCCAACTTCCAATTGATCGATTCCCAGAGTCGACAATCCAACTAACCAGAAACCCATGCCACCCAAAGGGTGGGACAGGAGGCCAACCAGAAGAACCTCGTCTGAGTGTGGATTTTGCGGGACACTAGGACATGCACAGCATGTGCGCGCCCGCTACTTTCCACTCTAATTCTAGGTGCACTCAAGCCCAGGTCCGACTTATCTCTCAATCATATAACCCCCTCATACCCACAGCAATAATAACAGAAATATAATGCTGAATGTAAAATACAGAAAAAGTAAATCCGTACAAAATCCTCGACGGGAAAACAAGCGCTAGGATTGACTCGCGTAGGGAACCGTTGGAGTCCCCAGCAGAGTCGTCAGCTGTCGCTACTGCGAAAATCGGCGCCGGCTGAACAGAAGAGTCGCCACCATGCGTTATTTATCCCAACAAAGGGACAAGAAACGCTCGAAGTAAACCTACCGCAAAGACGGGAAAGGAATGGTCATCGCAACCAAATCCTGGATTCGGGAGTCGGTTACGCAAGGGGAAGGTATTAGCACCCCTCACGTCCGTCGTACTCGACGGGATCCACGCTTGTTTTCTAGTACGGATTGTTATTCTATCTATTCTACAGGTATGGGGTTAAAAGAAAATAAAATGACTCGGCAAAGTATCGCACTTTATGCCTACGTATTCCCGTCTGGAACGAGAAATCAGAGTCAACGTAGTTCGCCTACCTACGGGAAAGGAGGGGAAGGTTGCTCGCTAGGATATCGCATCCTATGCCTACGTACTTTCATACAGCATGAAAGATCAGAGCAAACGTAGTTCGGGCCACGTACGACACAAGTCTGTCTTGATTGCTTTTATCCTTCTGGAAAAGGTTTTCTCCTGATTACGCGTCCAAGCGGACAAAAATGACTCTTTGATTGGTTTACAGTCTTTTACGCAAGAACTGTTTTTTATTGATGTTTATCCTTTTATTGTATTTTTCTGATTGTTTTGAGAAAGAAGAGAAACAACAACTCTAAAACCTATGGTTGAAAAGGGAATCAAAATCTATCCTAATGTTGTCATGCATGGATGAGAACCTAATGTCTGTCATATTCCTCTCTTGCACAGAGAGAAACAGAGATTCTAAGGGATAAACGGAAGAACAACAACATATATACAGTAAAGCGGTAAAATGCATGAATGCAGCAATACAAGCGAGGCAAGGGAGTCCCACTCAACCTCGGACCTAAAAAACAATGAGCAAGGTGAAACAACTTCACCTTAATCTCAAGGGGACAATAAACAAACAATACAGTCAAGAAACTCAAACAATACATCCACAGCTCTAAACAGCACCAGCAACTCTAAACAGCAAAACCTGACAGCATAAGCTCTTTCTTCTATCAGTCTTCAAGGCAAGGGACTTCATCTTCAATCTTCAAAGTTTCTTCAAAGCAAGCTCTCCTAGATGAGTAATAGTTCACAAGATGATTTGGGATGTTAAACAGTCAGTTGACCACCAAAGGTGGCATACAGACTGTTTCCCTCAAAAGTTCTATCTCCTAGATACTGGCACTAAGCCTTCCAAAGGAAGGAGGTGAGTATCAAAGAGAGACTTTGAATCATAGAGAAGAATGGAGGCAACAGAAACCATCCATGTTTATGAATCATATTTCTACTCTAAAGCTCTACCTAACTCCTAGGTCCTATGATCTTCAATCAATCTTCAAGCAAGCCTAGCATCTTCATCAACTTTGAACTTGGCCTTCAATTCTTTGCTTTGTCTTCAATATTCTCCATCAACAAGATCTTCAAAGCTAAGCCCACACCCCAAGCAAGCCCAATAAGCCCATACAAACAAAATAAACCCCAAAATGGCACACCAAACAAGCATACAATTGCAAAATATACTAAAAATATTAATATAATAGGGAAAATTCTAATATTATTTCTAGGGGATCTACTAAACCTACCCTTAATACCCATATATGCCCCATAGCATAACTTGTCCTAAAAAACCCAAAAGAAATTGTTATTGCACCTAAGTTGTGGTTTAACCTAATTCTACACAACCTAGAATTATCTAATCAAAACTATCCTAAAAATCATTACAAAAATATGGAATTAATTCAGGGGGAACCTAAAACACATATCTAACTAACCTAAAAAGATTGACCTAAAAATACTAAGGGAGCTACCTAAACTAAAATCTACAAATTAAGGTATCAATATAAAAGAATTAAAAAGCTATTAAAGTGAAAAATATGCAAAAAATATTAAAATGCATGATATGTAAAATGTTTTTATTTGATATTTTTCTAGACAGAAATATGAAAAGGGAGAAAAAACTCTCATTTAAAAATATGGATTTTTCAATTTATTATGGATTTTCAAAGATTAAAAATAAAATGGAGGAAATTAAAAGTGAAAATGATGAGATGGGGTGTGACAAGTAAGAATATGCAGTTTATTACATTGATGGGCCCAAACTGGGGTCTGAATAGAAAAGCGCTAGGCCCATTTTAAAACCAGAAAACAATTATTAAAACATAAAGAAAATAAAAAAAAATCACGGTGCGAATAGCATGGACATATAGTTCAAATTGGAATTGGGCTGGAAAAGGGGGTTCAGATAGCTATTATCACTCAAAGCCCAGACTGGCGTTTTAAATGAAACGCCGTGTTTTGCTGTGCTCAGGGTTTCCCTCTAAAAATTCAATTAAATGCCAGCCGTTGGATAGGTTCTTGGGTCAAGGTCAAGCGCTTCATCGGACGGACGGGGCTTATCTTCTACCTTGGATTAGGGTTTTTGAAAACCTCCATTAAAATGCAGAGTTCATGCAACTCACTTCTACCAATTCGTTCTCCCTCATTTCTTCATCAATTTCCAACATGTAAAAACCAAACTTTCTCAGAATTTCACCATGAACACGACTATGGTCTTAGAATGCATTGAAACGAGCTCTATCACCAAACCCGAATGTGAAACCATCTTGAACTCAAAATATCATCAAACTTCAACTAAACTCAGAATTCTTTACATAAAAATGATCCTTATGTTCCACTGGTTAAAATCAACTATCAATCTTGCATTAACACTCATTATTTCACACGATCTTGCTCATCCAAGAATTGACCTCCATTAATGAAACTTCACCAATTGCTCCCAAACTCATCAAAAATGATCACCTAATTGTCTCTAACAAGTCTACACTAATAAATTACCCTAGCCATGCCTAGATAAGGGTGTAGAAATGATTTTGCAAACCTGGTTCTTGGATATGGTAGATGATGAAAATCTTCAATTCAGGCCTTGCAACTCTTCAAGAACAATCCCTGGATGATGATGTGAGTTCTGTATGCAAAAGATTTGGAGGAAAGAGCTTGTACTTCAAGATCCAATGGTAATGGCTTCTTTGCAAATCCAATGTAAACCCCTTAAATTCTCCATCAATGGAGCTTCAACTCAGCATGAACACACTCAGTAAGATCTATGGAGAAGGTTTGTGGAGAAAAAATGGATTGCAATGAAGAAGAATATGAAGTTTGAATGTGATTTGCAATGGAGGAATTTTGATTCCAATCTCTCTTCTCTACACCAATTAACACCAACCTTGCCTCAATGCAAGCTGCACTTGTTATATAGAATGGATTAGAATAGTCTAGAATCATCTAGGATCTTCCCATGAGAATTTGAAGTTTTCATGTCATGGTATTTTGCATTTTCATTTCTCATAACATGGTATCTCATGCCAAATGCCTTGAAACCTTTGTAACCAACTTAATTTTATCCCCACATGATATTTTGGATGAGATACAATGCATATCTTCCTTGTTTGTTGAGTTATTTTGAGTTTTGGTTTGGTACCCTAATATGCAAGCAATCAAATTACAAAGCAACCCTATGATAAAAGCCTCAAATCAAAGTTGTGGATGAACCATTGTTCTTATAATGTCATTTGGAGTCAAAATGACCTATTATATGACATGGTTTGGACTTGTAACTTGGGATTTATGATTTTCAACTTCACTTGAATTAACTTATGCCTCATTTTTAGGCCATTTTTATCACTTTTTGATATGAGCATTTTCAATATCTCATGACCTCCCTACTAGCCTTAAAACATCATTCTAAGCAAGTTTGATGTTGAAGATTTTTTCATTTGAAGCTTGGAAATAGGAGATATGGCCTTATGCTTGAAATGACTTATAACCTCCAAATAACCAAAATCCCCTTGGCTTGCCAAAATCATAAGTAGAGCTCCACAAATCAGATTGAGGCATACCATACCTTTCTAGAAAGCTAAGATCATGGGGAACAACTTTCAAGTTGGCCAAAAACCCATTTGAAAACTCCTTAAGGGGAAAAAATTGCTTGGAAGTCAAGTAACTTTCACAGACAAATTTCAGATGCCTCTGAGGACCTGTAACTTGCAAGAATCATAACTTGAGTTCTATAAATCTGCTTGATGCCTTCCACCACTCAAATTAAATGTCTTGAGATACTCTACAAGTTTTATGTTGGCCAAGGATCCATTTGAGACTTTCATTTTGAATTACTTTGCTTGGAAGTTTGACCTAAACCAGGGGATTTTACTCAGAAACCCTAATTCAGAAACTTCTCTTCTTCTTGATTTCTTGTGATTTCTCCTTGGCACAAAACCACATGCATACCCACATATCAAATGATGAATCCCACATCCTCCAAATAGGCCTTGATGCCCTTCAATCCATAACCCATAACTTCTCTGATGATCTTCACATACCCTCAAGATAGGAGAGAAACCCACTGCTTGGCCTTTAAACTTCCCAAAGCTTCAATTTCTTTCTTGGTGATTTGAATAGGCTTGAATCTTGATAAGAGCCTCTTGAATACATTCCTTGAGATGAAAAAAATAGCACTTGATCCCTTGTCAGATGACTTGTTATGCTATGCTATGCAAATGATTAGACTATGTACATGACTTTTTATGCAAATGACAATGCAATTGAAACATAAGCCAGGTAAACCAGTTGGTCAAATGTTAGGGTACAACAGCTGCCCCTATTCAAACGGCTTGGACCCGACTGGGTGAAGAGCGAACGACCTTCAAACATTCGAGGTACGAGGCAGTTGAATACTAAGAACCCGGAAATTTGCCAACTGCAAAAATAGATTGCGAAACAAACTGCACCACTACTTGGGGAACACTATCTACAAATCTGATTTCAACACCATCTTGTCAATACTGGGATAAACTTATTGACTTCACTGGCAGAAATACTTCTGTCTTGTCATACAGGAGAATAACCCCGCCATCATTACGGGAAATCACTCCGCCACCACTACGGGAAAATGCTTCTGGGAAAATAACATCGCCATCGCTACGGGAAATCACTCTGCCACCACTACGGAAAATAACACCGCCATCGCTACGGGAAATCACTCCGCCACCACTACGGGAAAATAACACCGCCATCGCTACGGGAAATCACTCCGCCACCACCACGGGAAAATAACACCGCCATCGCTACGGGAAATCACTCCGCCACCACTACGGGAAATAACACCGCCATCGCTACGAGAAATCACTCTGCCACCACTACGGGAAAATAACATCGCCATCACTACGGGAAATCACTCCGCCACCACTACGGGAAAATAACACCGCCATCACTACGGGAAATCACTCTGCCACCACTACGGGAAAATAACACCGCCATCGCTACGGGAAATCACTCCGCCACCACTACGTGAAAATAACACCGCCACCACTACGGGAAATCACTCCGCCACCACTACGGGAAAATAACACCGCCATCTCTACGGGAAATCACTCCGCCACCACTACGGGAAATAACACCGCCATCGCTACGGGAAATCACTCCGCCACCACTACGGGAAAATAACACCGCCATCGCTACGGGAAATCACTCCGCCACCACTACGGGAAAATAACACCGCCATCGCTATGGGAAATCACTCTGCCACCACTACGGGAAAATAACACCGCCATCGCTACGGGAAATCACTCCGCCACCACTACGGGAAAATAACTCTGATACAGCTTCTCTGCCTATCTTTGCAGCAGCTAGCTCCATCAATCACCTGGGTAACACAATATGAGTCTAGTCTTCCAATTTTTAGTGCTGACATGGCAGCAAATCTGAGAAGGACTCTACTGGGGATTTTCTGAATCCATACTGCCAGACACCTACTTTAACATAAGCGGCAACTTCCAAAAATTGATTCACGAAATCTTTTGATAACGACCTACCAACAACCTTGAAGAAATACTCCGTTTGAGGGGTAAGAGAAACTTAAACAAGCAACTCTGTGGGGAATAATGCCACAATTGACATTATCATTACATGTCTCCCGCCGAGATCTTGAATGTTTGGTAATTAATTTGAGCAAGAGCTCCCTCCACCTGCAAGGGAAACAACACTAGAAACAAAAGGTTAACCAACCTGGCTTATGTTTCAAAATGCATATGTTTGACAATGGCGTAATGCTCCATTTGACATGGAAATGCTACGCGTTTTCTATTTGGTAGATGCAAATATGACACTATATGCCAATGCAAATGCAGGCTCGAACTGCTGGGATAGCTCTAACAAGCTTGCTTCCTTAATCTTGGCCGTCGAGGACAAATATCACCCTGCTGGGGAGTGAACGGGTATCACACGGTATTCTGGAAAAATAAATGCTAGGACACACAACCAACTCTGTCGGGAAGAGTTTTAACCTTCGAGTTCCACTGGGAGGACAGAAAACACTTGCTGAAAAGAGAGAACTCCGCTGAGGACGAAACGACTCTCTTGGGAAAAATTCAACTGTCTCCGTTGGGGAGAATAAATGACCCTACTGGGAAGGGAATCTCTACTGGGAAGAGTAGACTGTCTGGGTACAACTTACAAGTTGGAAATATTAATCTTCTGAGGCTAAACCACTCTGCTCGGGATGGGGGATCCTTTTGGGGGACACCACACTGCCTGAATACAGCCTTTAATCTTGGAATCGTCAATTCTGCTGAGGGTAAACGCCCTTGCTGGAGAATGCCCTTTGGATAAGCCGCGACTAGCTAGGGAATTTGGTCCTTCTTTGATAAGGAACATTGTTATCTCCGCTTCAGGGAATGAAGCGCGACCTGCGTGGGGATTCACTTCACGTAACGATCAAACCTTTCCGTTATGAGCTTCTGGTTAGGACTGCAATCTTTTGATCGTCCACTTTGTATGGTCAAGAACCCTGCAACACCACAAACGAGACAAGACAAGTCTATGCAACCAAATCTATTCAGGTTAGCGTTAGTGACACCATTTTCAGTCAATCCAAAGTTTTAGCAATTATTGGCAAGGGCCAGCGATGTTATACACTTGCTAGTTCTATTAAACATTGGCGTTTGTCATGTACAAAACAGTAAAGAACAAGCATCAAATACTGAATAACATGTTTTATTGATTGGGCCCCTGAATGGGCGGAGTTTTGTACACGGGATGTAACTCCTGAAAAGAGGAAGCTACGCACAACAAATATATAAGTATGCACAAGAAGCATAAATACAATGACAAATCAAATTTACACACATGTCGGCAACGTGATGCAGACGAACATCATGAGCTGATCCTCCTATGACTTGCCTGATTCTAGCGCTTTCCCGGTATTCACACTTCTGAAGAGATTGTATCTGATAATCGACCCCTCAGGTATATTCTCCCGCACCAACGCGCACCGTAGTATCAAACTCGAACCGCAGTCATTTGCTTTTCAAATCCCTAACTTTTGCGTGAATCGCCCTTTATGGGTTTTCAGTTCACCGGGTGTCGCTACTGCGAAAATCGGCGCCGGCTGAACAGAAGAGTCGCCACCGTGCGTTATTTATCCCACGGGAGGGAAAGGGAACGCTCAGAGTAAACCTCGCAAAGACGGGAAAAGGTATGGTCATCGCAACCAAAACCTGGGTTCGGGAGTCGGTTACGCAAGGGGAAGGTATTAGCACCCCTCACGTCCGTCGTACTCGACGGGATCCACGCTTGTTTTCGGGTATGGATTGTTATTCTATCTACTCTATAGGTCAAGGGTTAAAAAAGAAAATAAAATGGAAATAAAAATGACTCGGCAAAGTATCGCACTTTATGCCTACGTATTCCCGCCTGGAACGAGAAATCAGAGTCAACGTAGTTCGCCTACCTACGGGAAAGGAGGGGAAGGTTGCTCGCTAGGATATCGCATCCTATGCCTACGTACTTTCACACGGCATGAAAGATCAGAGCAAACGTAGTTCGGGCCACGTACGACGCAAACTTGTCTTGGTTGATTTTAGTCCTTCTGAAAAGGTTTTCTTGATTAACAGTCCCAGCGGACAAAAATGACGCTTTGATGAGTTCACATTCTTTTACGGAAGAAGTGTCTTTTATTGTGTTTGAAATCTTTATGTGTTTTTCTGTTTGTTTTGAGAAAGAAAAGACAGAACTCTAACCTACGGTTGCGAAGGGAAACAAACTAACCTAATGTTATCATGCATGGGTTAAGACCTAGTGTCTATCATGCTCCTCTCTTGCACAGAGAGAAACAGAGATCCTACGGGATAGGCAGAAACAGAAACAATACCAGATATATACAGTAAAGCAGTAAAATGCATGGATGCAACAGTACAAGCGAGGCAAGGGAGTCCCACTCAACCTCGAACCTAGAAAACAATAGGCAAAAGTGAACAGACTTCACTTTCAACCCAGCAGGGTAGACAGCAAACAATACAGTCCAGAAAACCACTCAATACATCAGCAATAAAATATAACAGCAAAAGAAACAGCATCAGCAGCTCTGAATCAACATCTGGCTTCAAGTAATCTCCAATCAGCTACAGGCTTCAACAAGCATCAATCTCCATCTTCATGACCTTCAGGCAAGGGCTTTGATCATCAGTCTTCTATCTGCAATGGCTTTTCTTCAAGCTCAAACCTCCAGGATGAGGGATTAGTCACAAGAGTGAATTGGGTGTTAAGCAATCAGTTGACTACCAAGGGTGGTGAACAGACTGCTTCTAACACAAGAGACATTTTCTCTCAAGAGTTCTATCTCATAGACACTATCACCAAGCCTTCCAAAGGAAGGGGGTGAGTTTCTTAGAGAGACTCTGAATCACAGAGAAGAATGGATGCAGACAAGGCAATCCATGTTTGAGAAACAAACTTTCTAACCTAGAGCTCTGCCTAGCTCCTAAACCCTAGTTCCTCAGCATCTGCTAGCAAGAATCTTCTCTTCAACTCTGGAAGTGGATCTTCAACATCTGGATCTCCAGTGGCCTTCATCTTCTCAAGTCTTCATCTCTCCTAAGTCCCCAGACAACCCCAATACCCAAGCAAGCAAGCAATAATCCCCAGAGGGCACACCACACCAGTCAATCAGACATACACAGAGTATTAATAGCAGTAGGGGAATCCTGACTTTTTCTAAGGGATCTAATAACTACCCATAGCCCCTATAGTCCTATAACTAAACTAATCAAACCCTAAGTCCTAAGGGAAAAGAATTAAGTCTCCTAAGTCATCACCTAAAAAACCCTAATTTTATCCATGTTGTTCACACCTACACTAAGCCCCTAAATTTAATTTCTAAAAAAGGGAACTAAATTGTTTCTACAAGTTTAATGTCTAACCTACATAACCTAAAAAGAATGAACAAAAAATATGAAAGTATCTAATAGAACAAAAAATAACAAAATCATGCATGAAATGAAACTATTAAAATGTTATTTATTTAGAAAATATGGGAAAAATATCAAATAAAAAATAAAATGCAATTTTTATTTTTTATAATTTTCTAGACATCCTAAAGAAAAATATGTAAAAAGAATGAATTAAAAATATGCAATTTCTAATTTGTTATGAATTTTCAAAAATGAAATGTTGAAGTTCAAGTATACTACTTAAAAACCCTAATTAAACTATCCTAAGTTCAATTATCTAAACTAATCAAATTTTATTCTAAAAAATCTAGTAATAAATTCTGGGAATACTACAATTCAATATTAATCACCACAAAAAAGAATGGGCAAAAAATCTATTTCTAAGTGTAAGAACAAAAATCTACAAGATCATGTATGAAATAAAACCTTCAAAATATGCATTTATTTGTAAAATATGTGGAAAATGTGAAAAAAATATAAAATGCAATTTTTATATTTTTTTAATTTTCTAGACATGTTAAGGAAAATATTAAAAAAAGAATGAGTTAAAAATATGCATTTTCCATTTAGTTATGAATTTTTGAAGTTTAATAAAATCTAGGCCGCTGGATTGAGGGACAAAGTCAAATATCCCAACATGAATCAATGGTAGAGATTATCTCTTCTACCTTGGACACTTAGGGTTTCTAAAAAAAAGAACTCATGCAAGCAACTTCCACCCTCTCTAACTCTCTCATTTCTCCACCATTTTTCACGATCCAAAGATGAAAACTCATTTACTCTTCTCCCTCTACACAGCCATGGTACTAGAATTCTCTAACTCTCCCTCAAGAAAGAAATACGAAGGCTACAAGGGGTGGTCACCATTTTCGCACCTTAGTTTGCATGGTAATCAAATGGTCTCATATTAACCTATCATGTACTACATCTTATGGGGATTATCCTAAGCCTAATACCTAAGATTATAGTACACTAAATCGTGAGTTCTTGATCATTAAAGAATTGACACCATGGAAGCAAACCTCACAAACAGCCCTTAAACTCATCATACAACATCCCTAATTGGTCTCTATTAGATTTCTCCTAACAACATGCTTGAACTATGGATAAATAGAGAGTTTCATGAGAAAATGCATACCTTGCAAGTGATGATGGTGATGATGGTTCTCCTCCAATTCAGACCTTGCCAATTGCTTTGTATGGTCTTTGATGAATGTTGAAGCCTCTGGTTGCAGTAGTTCTTGTTCTATCTTCTTGAATCAACCTATTCAACTCTTCATGCAAGTTGGAGTGAAGTTGGAGATCTCATAATCCAGCCACGAATTCTTGAGCCTTTCCTTTGCCAAATGCTCAATGTTGATTATAGATGATGATGATGATCAGAATTGTAGTGATTGATGGTGTTTTAATGGAGTTTGGAATGAAAATGCAATTTTGGAGTGAAGGAATCAAAGTGTAGCATGCAAGCTTTTAGAATCACCAACCAATGCATGGAGTCACTCTAGGGCTTATATAGATGAGAATAGAAATGTGTGGAAGTTTGTAGAACCTTCCATGAAGTTTCTAGAATGTATCACGTAATGAGATTTTGAATTTGTCATCTTGAGTGAATCTCATGCCATCTCATGATAAACCATGCAATCTTACTTAAATTCTCCTCATATGGTATTATGACATGAAAATAAGGTCTTACAAACCTTTATGTAGCATTTTCTCATCTTTCCTTTTGATGCCTTAAAGTGCAAATAACAAATTTACAAAGAAACTCCAATTTTTAAGCCTAAACTCAAAAATGTGGCTAAACCATTGTTCTCAAAATGATGTTTCCAATCAAAATCATCTATCATATGCCCCATTTTGGATTTGTAGATCTCTCAAACCAAAATTCAATTCCAACTTTTTCAACTTATAAGCCATTTACAAGCCATTTTGACCATTTTAAAATATCCATGCTCCATGCATTTTCAAACTCTCACAACATCTTATTTAGCCTTAAAATCCCATTTTGAGCAACTTTGATGTTGGTAAGTTTTCCATTTGAAGCTTCCTTGTATGAGTTTTAAGCATATGCTATGAATGACCTGTAATCACCAAATTACCAAAATACCCCTGTCTTGCACAAGCCATAAGTAGAGTTCCCTAAATCATATGAAGGCATACCATACCTTTTTGGAAAGGGGAGACAATGAGGAACAACTCTCTTGCTTGTTCAAAGTCCATTTGAATTATCCTTGAGGGCCAAAAGTTTGTCAGAAGACAGTCGACTTGCACAGACAAATTTCAGTGCCATCTGGTGACCCCTAACTTGCAAGAGCTATAACTTGAGTTCTATAAATCTCCTTGATGTCTTCCACCACTCAAATTAAAGGTCTTGAGATCCTCTACAAGTTTCATGTTGGCCAAGGATCCATTTGAAGCTTGCATTTTGACTTATTTTGCTTGGAAGTTTGACCTAAACTAGGGAATTTTACCTAGAAACCCTAATTTAGAACCTCCTCTTCTCCTTGATTTCTCTTGATTTATTCTTAGAATAACAACATATCTTTATTCTCCATGTCAAATTATGAACCCCACATCTCTCCAATAGCCCTTAATGCCTTTCAATCAGTCAATTGACCTAGAGTTGACCCAGATGAAACCCTAGTTGACTGTCTTCAACTGCAATACTTGTGATCACACCAATGACTTGTCTCCTTCTCCAAATGAATTTCTAAGTCCTCCAAGATGTCTAGATACTCCCCGTGCCTTCAATTCACAGCTCATACTTTCCTTGATGATCCCCAGATACCCTCAGCCAGGAGATAGATGAACTGCTTGACCCATTGACTTGATAGCTTTCAAATTCTTTTCTGATGACTTGAATGAGATTGAATCAGGATAATAACCTCTTGATAGGCCTCTAGAGATGAGAATAATGATTGGTCCCCCTGTTGTATGACTTGCTATGCTTATGCTATGCCGATGAGTAACCTATGTACATGACTCTATATGCAAATGCTAATGACATTGAAACATAAACCAAGTGAATAAGGTTGGGCAAATTTTAGGGTGCAACAGCTGCCCCTATTCAAGCGGCTTGGACCCGATTGGGTGAAGAGCCCGGAGCCTTCAGACATTCGCGGTACGAGACGGTTGAATACTAGGAACCCAGAAATTTGCCAACCGCAGAAATAAACTGCGCCACTGCTTGGGGAACGACATTCATCAGCTGAATTTAACTGTTACGGCAACCCACTGATCTCGTGCGACCGTGCTGGGGATTCTTCTCATCATCCTGAAAAAGATTGAATTATCGGAAACTTCGTCCTTTGCTTGTCCACGTCAGGACTCTATCTGCTGTCAACTCGGAAAAAACTTCAACAACTTTGCTGGGGACGGCTCGTCTGCCTTCTCGTCAGTGATAAATCGTCCACGTTAGGAATAAACTCTTCCACGTTAGGAATACCACCGTCCACGTTAGGACTCACCTTTCCACGTAAGGAATAACCGTTCCACGTTAGGAATAATACTGTCCACGTTAGGACTCACCTTTCCACGTAAGGAATACATCGCTTTTCCCCGTCAGGGGTGACTTTTCTCTGCTTTGTCAAACTCTTCCACGTAAGGAATACGTCTTCTTTTGCTTTGTCCATGTAAGGACTCTTTCTTTTTCCACGTTAGGAATCACAAATCTTTCCACGTGAGGAATACTATATCAATCTTTCTTTCCACGTTAGGAATGCTTCTTCTTTCCACGTAAGGAATACCGTTTCTTCTTTCCGTCCACGTCAGGACTAAACTCTCCACGTAAGGAATCTATCTTCTTCTTCCATGTTAGGAATAACTTCTTTGATCTGTCCGCGTCAGGACTAAACTCTTCCACGTCAGGAATAATCTCTTTCTTTCCACGTCAGGAATCAATCTTGATATGTCCGCGTGAGGACTCAATCTTTCCACGTAAGGAATAAACTCGTCTTTCCACGTAAGGAAACCATTTTTCTTCCACGTAAGGAATGCTCTTGATATGTCCATGTAAGGACTCTGATCTTTCCACGTTAGGAATCAAACCTTGATCTGTCCACGTCAGGACTAAACTTTTCCACGTAAGGGAACACCTTCTCTTTCCACGTCAGGAATCAACTTCTTTTCCATCTGTCCGCGTCAGGACTAAACTTTCCACGTAAGGAATCAATCTCTTTTCCACGTAAGGAATCACCATTTTTCCACGTAAGGAATAAGACTTCGTCTGGATCTGTCCGCGTCAGGACTAAACTCTTCCACGTTAGGAATGCACTTGTCTCCCCGTAAGGAATCCATCTCGATATGTCCGCGTAAGGACACAATCTTTCCACGTAAGGAATACCAACTTCTTTCCACGTAAGGAATAAATTCGTCTTTCCACGTAAGGAAACCATCTTCTTTCCACGTAAGGAAACATTGTCTTTCCACGTAAGGAGAACATCGTCCACGTTGGGACCCACCTTTCCTCGTCAGGAACACCATCTTAATCTGTCCACGTAAGGACTCCAATCTTTCCACGTAAGGACTGATCTTGATCTGAATCTGTCCACGTCAAGACTAAACTTTCCACGTAAGGAATCTACCTTCTTTCCACGTTAGGAATCTCCTCTTGATATGTCCGCGTAAGGACTCTAATCTTTCCACGTAAGGAATCAATCTTGATATGTCCGCGTGAGGACTCAAATCTTTCCACGTAAGGAATCTCCATCTTTCCACGTTAGGAACACAATCTTAATCTGTCCACGTAAGGACTCCAATCTTTCCACGTAAGGAATATGATCTTTTTCCACGTAATGAATACGTTATCAATCTGTCCATGTAAGGACTCTGGCTTGATATGTCCACGTAAGGACTCAATCTTTCCACGTAAGGAAACAACTTCGTTCCACGTCAGGACCCATGTTTCGTCTTGATTTGTCCACGTCAGGACTCAGGCATCTTCGACCCGCTGGGGAATTACAACTTGTCCACGTCAGGACTCACTTCTTCATTGGTCCCGACCCACAAACTTCTTAGTACTGACGTGACAACGACTTTGAGGTGGACTCTACTGGGGATATCTGGAAACCAAACTACCGGATGCCTGTTCTGATAACCGGCGGTGGCCTCTGAAATTCTGATTCATGGAGCCCCTGATGACAACTAACTCTGCCTGGGAATAAAGAGAAACTTATCCTGGTAACTCTGTGGGGAATACTGTCGAAACTGACATTATCATTGAATATCTCATGCCGAGATCTTGAGTGTTTGGTAGTTCATTTGAGCAAGTGCTTTCCCCACCTGCTGCTAGAGTACAGAAACTGCTTCAGCAAAACAAATGCTGAAGATAATGCCGACTCCGCCGGGGATAGCCAGATGCTACAGAATTATTCCAGCAAAATAAATGCTGGAAGGGTGAAGTCAACCCTGCTGGGAAATTGGGAACTCAAACCAAACACCCTGTTGAGGTAACCCCCTGCTGGGGAATATAACTTTGCTGGGGAATAGCAGATGTGCACAATATGATCGGACTTTCTGCTGGAGAGTGAACTGATATTACACAGTATCCCTAACAAAATAAATGACAGGACCCACCACCAACTTTGTTGGGGAGAGTCTTGATCTTCGAGTTCCACTGGGAGGAAAGAACACTTGCTGAAAAGAGAGAACTCCGCTTCGGGGATACTAACGTGCCCCCAGTCTGTATTTTGTATAGCTTGCCCCTGAATCTGCAACCATTTTGGAATGGACCCTACAGTCCTTGTATCTTGACAACCAGACATGGACGGCTTCTACATTTCGGACCTTGAAGGGGTGTTTCAAGAACATAACTTTCGTGCTTCTAGGGTGACCTGCCCCGGTCTTGCAACAACCTTTTGTCTCTGATCGACTGAGTCGTGGAGTACTGCCCATAGCTATGAGAGATTTGCCACATCTTGACCTGACTGTCCCAGATTTACTGATTCTAGGATGACTGACTCTACCTGAATTAATCAGTATAGCTTGCCCCAGTTCACGAAACATTTGGGCATTTCTGCATTTTATCCCGGTCATACCTTCCACTGTAGGAATCTTTCCTGTCGGCATGCGCTTACTCGCAAGTAACACAAGTTGTTCTGCATAAAAGATATACTAAACGCAATGCATATGACAGTTTCAAAGTCCAAGTCTGTTCACTGAAAAAAATTTGTGACATGTAATGAATCAATTATCAAGATGTCAATATGAAAGCTGGTAAGAGGAACCCTTTTAGGAGTCAGAATTGACGAGATCTTTACTGACGTATGCCCTCGGACAAAACCTGTTTCAATTAGGACTTTTGCGGGTTGTAACGTGGTCAGGTTCACGGTTAACAAGGAAAGATATAGGCTCAAAATTTATTTCGACCCACCCATTCTTCGTGATGTTCTCCAATCCTATGTTCAGCTAATCCGACCTCAGCGTTCACCTATTAGAGGTGGCATGGTAGGGGTGATGGTTCGGGATACCACACATTTTTTGTTTTTGAGTGACAGTCATTTGCTTTTCGTCTTTGGGTACCCAGAATCACACGACTTTTGTCCCTTTCGAGGATTTTTCTTTTTCTTTGACAATCCTTTCCGTCTTTTGTTTTGTTTTTTTTTTTTCTTTTTCATTCCCTAACTTTTGCCTGGACTGAGTATCTTTTGAGATTCTTTTGATTTTCCAGTCCAGCGGGATGCCCTAATTTTTGCTTAAGTCGCTTGTTTTCAAGTTTTGACTTAGCGGGCTTTTGATTCTTTTTGCTTTTCGTTCTCTTTTTTTTTTTTTTGAACAAGTCGTGTGACACTGGTTTGTCTGACTTCTTGTGGGGTAATGTGACTGTTTCACTCTTTGTCGGCACGGTTTAACCATTGCGGTTCTTTAGGCACGACTTATACAAGTGTGATTTATCCTCAACCGGACACTCCTTTCACGATTCGAACGCTTGGCCGACCTAACTGACGCCTACCCTGCCCCGGGTTGAGATTTAGGTTTTTTTTCATTTTCAAAAGAAACTCCTACTACTGGCTCAAAGGGGTTATCAAGGGATTATCTTCCTTATATCTCCGGTGTTTATGGATTGAAACAATGCCTGTATCTCATCAACAGGTTCTTTATCCAAAAGCATACGATCGGAATATTATTCGTCATCTGTTTTCGTCATCCTCCCCAGATTCCTGCTAAAACAAGCATTAAGCATTAAAGAAAAACAAAGAGTGGACACGACTGGATTAATTCAAAACATGCATATTCATTTCGTTTATTAATATCAATTGAAAAACAACAAGTTTTAAGAGCGAAATTTGCAATTACACAGAAAAGAAACTACAAATGCGAGGACATGAACAAGATAACATGAAAAATGTCGGCGTCTCGGAACTGGACTTCCTGCACTCTGACTTATTGGCGAGTCAACCATCCTCAGAAGCTATCATCAGGGGTAGTCTACTGCTGTCTCGATCTTCTTTCACCGGCCCGATCAAATCTGGGAAACTTTTTCATCACCCCGGTTTTCGCTTGTCGATGGCCTTGCACCGCCTTGGGAACCCTGTCAGAGAAATTAATGACCCTGTTGTCGATTAAATCTTGGACGTTATGCTTGAACGCGTGGCAACCTTCAATATCATGTCCGGGAGCCCCGGAGTGGAACTCACAATGCCTGCTCGCATCATAGCCATCCGGCAGAGTGCCGGTTATTGGCGCCAGAGTTCTTTTCTCCACCAAGTTCAATCTTAGTAGTGTCTGTAACAAATCTGCGTACGTTGAGGGAGGCTTCTCAAACACCCTCCTCAGGTAGGCTGCTGGCTTTGATCGAGCGATTCCTTGGGCTCACGCGTTATCATCCTTAAGTTCAACCCTGGCATCGGCAACTGTTGTGGACATGGAGACTTAGCTTCCAGTGGCTCTGGGATATACCTCGATTCATCTGCAACCTCTGGCGGAGAAATGGGAATATCAATCCCTGCAACTTTTATGCCCCCCGGTACAAACTCAATTATTTTCTCATCCAGCAAATCTTGAATCTTATGCTTAAAAGCTTTGCAGGTTGCAATGCTATGCCCCGGTGCTCCGGAGTGGAAGGCACAATGGGCGTTCAGGTCATAGTCTGGTGGCGGCTGCCCTGTCAGTGGAACCAAAATGCGGGGCTCAACCAGTTGAAGTTGGAACAAGAGTTGCACCAGCTGATCATAATCCACAGGGATCTTATCAAATACTCGGTTAGAAAACCTCATTCTCTTACCACACCTCCTTGAGTTATCCTGCAAAATCAATTGCGACTGCTGACGAGGAGACTCTTGAGCTTCGAACCGTGGAGAGGGTCTCTTAAGCCTATCCTGCGTGGGTAATGGTTCTTCAGACCCCTGAGGAACAGATAAGCCAGCCGCGTCTTCCAACATTTGCCCTCCTTCTCTCCTGAGTACGTTCCTTAATACTTCAGCCATCAACCCTATCTGTGCCTTCAGTCGGCAGTTCTCTTCTTCTAGCGTCTCTTGATTCGAGCGCAACTCTTGCATATCTTTCGTGAACTGCCCCAGCTGGCCTCGAACATCCGTTAATTCTGCTTGAACCTGTTTGATGGCTACCCCCACAAGTTGGCGTATGCGGCCTGGGAGAAAACCTTGATTCTCTAGCTGAGCAAAGTCGGCAGCCCTATCATCAGCCCGCGCAATCAGAGGCTGCACCATGTTCTGCAACTGTTTCTGACTCTCGGCCATGGCTTCCATTACCTGTATGAGCCGCATTATGTTGTCGTGCACCTCTTGCATCTCAGTCGGATCCTGACTCATGACTTCCTTGCTGCTGCTCCTAGTTGAATGCCAGGGAATTCTTCGGTCGATAATCCTGGGGGACCTGAGAGATACAGGAGATGAGCTACAGTTTAATAATTACCTGTAATGCAATATGAATATGAATGCAATGCAATGTGTGTGCCTGTGCATTAGGGTGATTCATTCCCCCAGTTCTAGTGTGAAGGTGCCAGTGCAGTGACAGTGTTGACAATAGGAATATCGGAGCTGAATCATAGAAAGCCTCATATATTGCAGGGAAAATCAATAAGCCCAGAGTACAATATCACTGAGTACAACGAGAAGGCATGACCTCATCCAACAATCCTGGTGATGGTCAGCACTATGCAAATAAAGCATACAGGCGAATACGGGAAATAATCAAATGCTCTCAAAAGCCCGGTACTCTTCTATCAACTTCTTGGTCTCTGGGTGACCTGGTCGGGTGAGCAGTCCTTCAACCAGCTGGTTTCTTCTCTTAAGAACACGACACACGTCTCCAGCAGTTTCTTCCCATGTCGCTTCTCCGAAGCAATCTTCTAGTTTTCGCTTTTGGGACACAACTTCATCTCTGCATTTGATTGCCTTGTTCAGTACATTCTGGACACTATACCGGGTCATCACTTCCTCCTCACACTCCTTGATGCTAGACTTCAGCTTCTCTTCGAGGTCGGAGGTTTGCTGCCTCAGCTTATCTTCCCTCTTCTTATTGTTGGTGAGTGTAGCATTCCAAGTCTTGTTGCAAGAGGAGATTTCTCGATGTGTCGCGTCAAGCGCTTTCTTTTTGGCTTCCAGCACGTCATGGGAGCTTCTGAACTCTTGCCCCAGACGTTCGCGCTTTTTCTTTTCCTCGGTCAACTCATCCCCTAACCTGTTTAACAGCTCGATCTGTTGTTGGAAAGCATATACGGCCTTGTTTTTCTCACTGCGTACTTGAGCTAGCTCTTGCTCTAACCCTTCGTTGATCTTCATCAAGGCTTCTTTTTCTCTCACAATTTGCTCATAGACTTCCCTAGAAACAGTAGTTGGCTCCGCTACCGGAATAGGAACAAGGATTGGTACATCTGGAAATGGCATTAATAACTGACTTGCTCTTTCCTGGATCCAAACCCTGTAAGGTGCATAGGCCTGGCAATCGTTCTTACCTAACAGTGGTTTCCCCTTGCGGTTAATACGTGTCTAGGCGTGTTGCAACTCAGCTAGCAATTCTCCCTTCAAATCACCTGTGAAGTACAGAGATTCCTGTACTTCTTCCTCCTGAGGTGGATTCTTCAGTGCATATCCGAACTGGCGAATGAATAGAGAAGGGTTGTAATTGATACACCCTTTTCTTCCTATCAACGGCATATTAGGGTACCCAGAACAACTGAAGATGAGCTCAGATCCCAACAGGTCTCGATCAAACCACTCCATATCTTCCGACGATAGCCTCATCAGGCGCTCTGGCCAACCAGTTGGGGCTGTAGTCTCTGCAACAGATCTTCTCTTAGGAAGGTGACTCTCAAACCACCTACTCAACAAGGGTACACACAGATGAACATTCTTCCCTCTTCCCTTCCCATTCTTGTAATGCAGTGAGTGGTAGAGATCTCCGAGTAAGGTAGGTACAGGATTACCAGCGGCAAACAAGTAGAAGGCGTCGAAGTCCACAAAATCCGGTATATTGGGAAACAAGACTATGCCATAAATGCACAGCATTGAAAGCAACCCAGCACCCGCTCTTGGCATACTCCTGGGCTTTACCAACTAAGAACTGGAGTGAGAAGCCTGGAACTCCACGGGAAACAGTAGTCAATAGTTCAGAGGCGTCAATATGCAAAGCTTTTGCCAAGTCCTCCGGCTTGGGCTTGGCGCCAGAATGGATGAATGGAACTTGGTTCTGCACGGGCAGCTCAACATACTTAGCGTATTCCTCCAGGGTTGGTCCCATAACAAAGTCAGAGAACGTGAAGCACCTCAAAGCAGGGTCGTAGAATTGCATCAAAGCATACAGCCCATCTAACTCTACCTCTGTAGGTTTGCACACCAATCTCAGTAGTCTACCATAGCTCATCCGGAAGCTCCTACGAACACCCTCATCAGCAAGAGAGATCAACCCAAGTAGAGGAACAATATCAGGCGTAGGCAACTTGTAAGCAACCGTTCTCCTTAAGCTAGTCATGATCAAACACTCAGAAGTCTGGGTACTAGAACTAGGGAAATGCAAATGCGCCTGCAGCACAGACACACGTTAGTGAAATGCAAATGGTAATGGATATGCAGTGATGTAATGCAAGTAACATGCAACAGGGACCAAAGCTGTAGCTGAATAGCCTGAACCCAATCAAGAAAGGTCTCAGATAGACCATCCAGAAGTCCTCAAGCCCTGGTCTCAGATATACCTCAAACAAAGCTCCAATATTGGTCTCTGATAGACCCCATAATCATGACCTGAATGGTCTCTGGCAGACCTCAGATCATATCCCCCACTGGTCTCTGACAGACCTCAGAACACATCTCCAAATAGTCTCTGACAGACCTCGGAACACACCAACTGGTCTCTGACAGACCTTAGAACCCTCCATAAATATCCAAGATCCTGATCAACAAACCGGTGGTCTGAAGGTCTAGTTACCTGCATAACCCTGAATCCCCTCACAGGTGGGTGGCCCTATAACTGGCACAAGGTACGGCATCCTATGCGGTCGTCGGCGTCACAGACTTTCAGGGTTGATGATACGATTCCCAGAAGGAGTGGCATCATCAATTCCTGAAGAGGCCTCACTTAGCCAACTTCCAAATGATCGGTCCCCAGAGTCGACAATCCAACTAACCAGCAACCCACGCCAACCAAAGGAAGGGGCAGGAGGCCAACCAGAGGAACCTCGTCTGAGTGTAGATTTCATGGGACACCGAAGCAAGCAAAGCAAGCGGGCGCCCACTAATTTCTACTCTAATTCTAGGTGCACTCAAGCCCAGGTCCGGCTTATCTCTCAATATCAGAACACCCGTCACACCCCAATACAGCAATAATAAACAATATACATAATGCTGAAAATAAAGGTCAGAAATATAAATCCATACAAAATCCTCGACGGGAAAACAAGCGTTAGGATTGACTCTCTTAAGGGACGTTGGATCCCAAATGCATAAGCACTATCGCAGTCCTTAGCAGCCAGGGGACGTTGGATCCCCAGCAGAGTCGCCAGCTGCTGGGGATTGCCTCAAACAGCTAGGAAAAAACCTAAGGCAAGACTCGAATAGGGAACCATCACAAGTCCCCAGCAGAGTCGCCAGCTGTCGCTACTGCGAAAATCGGCGCCGGCTGAACAGAAGAGTCGCCACCGTGCGTTATTTATCCCACGGGAGGGAAAGGGAACGCTCAGAGTAAACCTCGCAAAGACGGGAAAAGGTATGGTCATCGCAACCAAAACCTGGGTTCGGGAGTCGGTTACGCAAGGGGAAGGTATTAGCACCCCTCACGTCCGTCGTACTCGACGGGATCCACGCTTGTTTTCGGGTATGGATTGTTATTCTATCTACTCTATAGGTCAAGGGTTAAAAAAGAAAATAAAATGGAAATAAAAATGACTCGGCAAAGTATCGCACTTTATGCCTACGTATTCCCGCCTGGAACGAGAAATCAGAGTCAACGTAGTTCGCCTACCTACGGGAAAGGAGGGGAAGGTTGCTCGCTAGGATATCGCATCCTATGCCTACGTACTTTCACACGGCATGAAAGATCAGAGCAAACGTAGTTCGGGCCACGTACGACGCAAACTTGTCTTGGTTGATTTTAGTCCTTCTGAAAAGGTTTTCTTGATTAACAGTCCCAGCGGACAAAAATGACGCTTTGATGAGTTCACATTCTTTTACGGAAGAAGTGTCTTTTATTGTGTTTGAAATCTTTATGTGTTTTTCTGTTTGTTTTGAGAAAGAAAAGACAGAACTCTAACCTACGGTTGCGAAGGGAAACAAACTAACCTAATGTTATCATGCATGGGTTAAGACCTAGTGTCTATCATGCTCCTCTCTTGCACAGAGAGAAACAGAGATCCTACGGGATAGGCAGAAACAGAAACAATACCAGATATATACAGTAAAGCAGTAAAATGCATGGATGCAACAGTACAAGCGAGGCAAGGGAGTCCCACTCAACCTCGAACCTAGAAAACAATAGGCAAAAGTGAACAGACTTCACTTTCAACCCAGCAGGGTAGACAGCAAACAATACAGTCCAGAAAACCACTCAATACATCAGCAATAAAATATAACAGCAAAAGAAACAGCATCAGCAGCTCTGAATCAACATCTGGCTTCAAGTAATCTCCAATTAGCTACAGGCTTCAACAAGCATCAATCTCCATCTTCATGACCTTCAGGCAAGGGCTTTGATCATCAGTCTTCTATCTGCAATGGCTTTTCTTCAAGCTCAAACCTCCAGGATGAGGGATTAGTCACAAGAGTGAATTGGGTGTTAAGCAATCAGTTGACTACCAAGGGTGGTGAACAGACTGCTTCTAACACAAGAGACATTTTCTCTCAAGAGTTCTATCTCATAGACACTATCACCAAGCCTTCCAAAGGAAGGGGGTGAGTTTCTTAGAGAGACTCTGAATCACAGAGAAGAATGGATGCAGACAAGGCAATCCATGTTTGAGAAACAAACTTTCTAACCTAGAGCTCTGCCTAGCTCCTAAACCCTAGTTCCTCAGCATCTGCTAGCAAGAATCTTCTCTTCAACTCTGGAAGTGGATCTTCAACATCTGGATCTCCAGTGGCCTTCATCTTCTCAAGTCTTCATCTCTCCTAAGTCCCCAGACAACCCCAATACCCAAGCAAGCAAGCAATAATCCCCAGAGGGCACACCACACCAGTCAATCAGACATACACAGAGTATTAATAGCAGTAGGGGAATCCTGACTTTTTCTAAGGGATCTAATAACTACCCATAGCCCCTATAGTCCTATAACTAAACTAATCAAACCCTAAGTCCTAAGGGAAAAGAATTAAGTCTCCTAAGTCATCACCTAAAAAACCCTAATTTTATCCATGTTGTTCACACCTACACTAAGCCCCTAAATTTAATTTCTAAAAAAGGGAACTAAATTGTTTCTACAAGTTTAATGTCTAACCTACATAACCTAAAAAGAATGAACAAAAAATATGAAAGTATCTAATAGAACAAAAAATAACAAAATCATGCATGAAATGAAACTATTAAAATGTTATTTATTTAGAAAATATGGGAAAAATATCAAATAAAAAATAAAATGCAATTTTTATTTTTTATAATTTTCTAGACATCCTAAAGAAAAATATGTAAAAAGAATGAATTAAAAATATGCAATTTCTAATTTGTTATGAATTTTCAAAAATGAAATGTTGAAGTTCAAGTATACTACTTAAAAACCCTAATTAAACTATCCTAAGTTCAATTATCTAAACTAATCAAATTTTATTCTAAAAAATCTAGTAATAAATTCTGGGAATACTACAATTCAATATTAATCACCACAAAAAAGAATGGGCAAAAAATCTATTTCTAAGTGTAAGAACAAAAATCTACAAGATCATGTATGAAATAAAACCTTCAAAATATGCATTTATTTGTAAAATATGTGGAAAATGTGAAAAAAATATAAAATGCAATTTTTATATTTTTTTAATTTTCTAGACATGTTAAGGAAAATATTAAAAAAAGAATGAGTTAAAAATATGCATTTTCCATTTAGTTATGAATTTTTGAAGTTTAATAAAATCTAGGCCGCTGGATTGAGGGACAAAGTCAAATATCCCAACATGAATCAATGGTAGAGATTATCTCTTCTACCTTGGACACTTAGGGTTTCTAAAAAAAAGAACTCATGCAAGCAACTTCCACCCTCTCTAACTCTCTCATTTCTCCACCATTTTTCACGATCCAAAGATGAAAACTCATCTACTCTTCTCCCTCTACACAGCCATGGTACTAGAATTCTCTAACTCTCCCTCAAGAAAGAAATACGAAGGCTACAAGGGGTGGTCACCATTTTCGCACCTTAGTTTGCATGGTAATCAAATGGTCTCATATTAACCTATCATGTACTACATCTTATGGGGATTATCCTAAGCCTAATACCTAAGATTATAGTACACTAAATCGTGAGTTCTTGATCATTAAAGAATTGACACCATGGAAGCAAACCTCACAAACAGCCCTTAAACTCATCATACAACATCCCTAATTGGTCTCTATTAGATTTCTCCTAACAACATGCTTGAACTATGGATAAATAGAGAGTTTCATGAGAAAATGCATACCTTGCAAGTGATGATGGTGATGATGGTTCTCCTCCAATTCAGACCTTGCCAATTGCTTTGTATGGTCTTTGATGAATGTTGAAGCCTCTGGTTGCAGTAGTTCTTGTTCTATCTTCTTGAATCAACCTATTCAACTCTTCATGCAAGTTGGAGTGAAGTTGGAGATCTCATAATCCAGCCACGAATTCTTGAGCCTTTCCTTTGCCAAATGCTCAATGTTGATTATAGATGATGATGATGATCAGAATTGTAGTGATTGATGGTGTTTTAATGGAGTTTGGAATGAAAATGCAATTTTGGAGTGGAGGAATCAAAGTGTAGCATGCAAGCTTTTAGAATCACCAACCAATGCATGGAGTCACTCTAGGGCTTATATAGATGAGAATAGAAATGTGTGGAAGTTTGTAGAACCTTCCATGAAGTTTCTAGAATGTATCACGTAATGAGATTTTGAATTTGTCATCTTGAGTGAATCTCATGCCATCTCATGATAAACCATGCAATCTTACTTAAATTCTCCTCATATGGTATTATGACATGAAAATAAGGTCTTACAAACCTTTATGTAGCATTTTCTCATCTTTCCTTTTGATGCCTTAAAGTGCAAATAACAAATTTACAAAGAAACTCCAATTTTTAAGCCTAAACTCAAAAATGTGGCTAAACCATTGTTCTCAAAATGATGTTTCCAATCAAAATCATCTATCATATGCCCCATTTTGGATTTGTAGATCTCTCAAACCAAAATTCAATTCCAACTTTTTCAACTTATAAGCCATTTACAAGCCATTTTGACCATTTTAAAATATCCATGCTCCATGCATTTTCAAACTCTCACAACATCTTATTTAGCCTTAAAATCCCATTTTGAGCAACTTTGATGTTGGTAAGTTTTCCATTTGAAGCTTCCTTGTATGAGTTTTAAGCATATGCTATGAATGACCTGTAATCACCAAATTACCAAAATACCCCTGTCTTGCACAAGCCATAAGTAGAGTTCCCTAAATCATATGAAGGCATACCATACCTTTTTGGAAAGGGGAGACAATGAGGAACAACTCTCTTGCTTGTTCAAAGTCCATTTGAATTATCCTTGAGGGCCAAAAGTTTGTCAGAAGACAGTCGACTTGCACAGACAAATTTCAGTGCCATCTGGTGACCCCTAACTTGCAAGAGCTATAACTTGAGTTCTATAAATCTCCTTGATGTCTTCCACCACTCAAATTAAAGGTCTTGAGATCCTCTACAAGTTTCATGTTGGCCAAGGATCCATTTGAAGCTTGCATTTTGACTTATTTTGCTTGGAAGTTTGACCTAAACTAGGGAATTTTACCTAGAAACCCTAATTTAGAACCTCCTCTTCTCCTTGATTTCTCTTGATTTATTCTTAGAATAACAACATATCTTTATTCTCCATGTCAAATTATGAACCCCACATCTCTCCAATAGCCCTTAATGCCTTTCAATCAGTCAATTGACCTAGAGTTGACCCAGATGAAACCCTAGTTGACTGTCTTCAACTGCAATACTTGTGATCACACCAATGACTTGTCTCCTTCTCCAAATGAATTTCTAAGTCCTCCAAGATGTCTAGATACTCCCCGTGCCTTCAATTCACAGCTCATACTTTCCTTGATGATCCCAAGATACCCTCAGCCAGGAGATAGATGAACTGCTTGACCCATTGACTTGATAGCTTTCAAATTCTTTTCTGATGACTTGAATGAGATTGAATCAGGATAATAACCTCTTGATAGGCCTCTAGAGATGAGAATAATGATTGGTCCCCCTGTTGTATGACTTGCTATGCTTATGCTATGCCGATGAGTAACCTATGTACATGACTCTATATGCAAATGCTAATGACATTGAAACATAAACCAAGTGAATAAGGTTGGGCAAATTTTAGGGTGCAACACCGGGATACCCCTTTTTGCCGAAGCCGCCCAGTGTAGGTTTTCGACTTCGCGGGTGTACATTTTTTTTAGTTTTATCCCTAATTTTTGCCCGAACCTTTTATTCTGTTTTTGGTTCGCCAGGATGCCTTATTTTGGCCTGGACTATCTTTTTTCTGTCCAGCGGGTCACTTTCAAGCAAAGTATTTTTTAACTGCGTCCGAATTCACAGGCGACGTAAAGTCCTCGCCGTCCATGGTGGACAACAACAAAGCTCCTCCTGAAAAGACTTTTCTGACAACGTATGGCCCTTCGTAGTTGGGGGTCCACTTGCCCCTGTGATCTGCCTGTGGCGGGAGAATCCTCTTTAGCACAAGGTCGCTCGTCTGAAAGCTCTGAGGGTGTATCTTTTTATCATACACTTTCTTCATTCGGCTCTGGTACAACCGACCATATGCTAGAGAAGCTAACCTCTTCTCATCCATTAAACTCAGCTGGTTCAACCTGTCTTTCACCCATTCTGCCTCGTCTAGTTGGACATCTCGTAATACCCTTAGGGATGGAATCTCAACTTCCAGTGGTAACACTGCTTCCATTCCATATACCAACGAGAACGGGGTTGCCCCGGTTGATGTGTGTACCGTCGTACGATAACCGTGCAAAGCAAAAGGTAGCATCTCATGCCAGTCCTTATAGGTCACCACCATCTTCTGAACAATCTTCTTTATGTTCTTATTGGCCGCTTCAACAGCGCCATTCATCTTGGGTCGATAAGGAGAAGAGTTGTGATGCTCGATCTTAAAACTCTGACACAGCTCCTTCATCATTTTGTTATTTAAGTTCGAACCATTGTCGGTAATTATCCGCTCGGGATTCCATATCTGCAAATGATATCTCGCTTGATAAACCTGGCTACTACCTGCTTAGTCACATTTGCATAGGATGCCGCTTCCACCCATTTGGTAAAATAATCGATTGCTACCAAAATGAACCGGTGTTCGTTAGACGCCGTCGGCTCGATCTTTCCAATCATGTCGATGCCCCACATTGAGAATGGCCACGGTGACGACATCACGTTCAGAGGACTCGGAGGCACATGGATCTTATCTGTATAGATCTGGCACTTATGACACCTCTTCGCAAACTTGAAACAGTCAGTTTCCATAGTTAGCCAGTAATAACCTGCCCGCAGCAGCTTCCTCGTCATAGCATGCCCACCAGCATGCGTACCAAATGTACCCTCATGTATTTCCTCCATGAGCAACTTCGCCTCTTTCTCGTCTACACAACGTAGTAGCACCAAGTCGTGGTTTCTCTTGTATAGGACACCGTCTGGATTCAGATAGAAATTACCTGCCAATCTCCTGAGAGTCTTCTGATCATGACTGGATGCCCCAGCCGGATACTCTTTGTTTTTCAGGAAATTATGGATATCAAAATACCAGGGTTTATCATCAGATGCTTCTTCAAGGGCAAATACGAAGGCGGGTCTGTCAAGCCGGGAGATAACAATTCTGGGAGCCTCATTCCAGAAGTTGACTTTATACATGGAAGACAATGTGGCCAGGGCGTCAGCCATCTGATTCTCTGCTCGCGGTACATGATGCAACTCAACCTTGTCAAAGAAGGGCAACAATCTCCTCGCGTAATTCATGTATGGTATCAAATTAGGCTGACGTGTCTCCCATTCTCCCTTTATTTGATTCACCACCAGAGCTGAGTCTCCATATACATCCAGATTTTTGATTCGTAAATCAATGGTTTCTTCAAGCCCCATGATGCAAGCTTCGTATTCGGCTTCGTTATTGGTAACTGGAAAGGTCAATCGAGCAGTAAATGGGATGTGCGACCCATGTGGAGTAGTGATGATTGCCCCTATTCCGCTACCATAGGAGTTTACAGCTCCGTCAAAGATCAACTTCCATTTGGAACCCAATTCTGGTCCTTCGTCCGGCAACGGTTCTTCACAATCTTTCATCTTTAGGTACATGATATCCTCGTCAGGAAAATCAAACCTCATCGATTGGTAGTCCTCAATAGGCTGCTCTGCCAAGTATTCTGATAACACGCTCCCCCTTATAGCCTTCTGTGAGACATACTGGATGTCGTATTCGGTCAAAACCATCTGCCAACGGGCAATTCTCCCCGATAATGCCTGCTTTTCAAATACGTATTTGATAGGATCCATCTTCGAGATGAGCATGGTTGTATGGTTCAGCATGTATTGCCTCAAACGCTTGGCGGCCCAGGCTAGCGCGCAACAAGTTTTTTCGAGCATTGAGTATCGAGACTCACATTCAGTAAACTTCTTACTCAGGTAGTATATCGCATGCTCTTTTCTTCCTGTCTCGTCGTGTTGACCGAGAACACAACCCATACTTCCCTCAAGAACCGTCAAATACATAATCAAGGGTCTCCCTGCCACTGGAGGTATCAAAATAGGAGGCTCCTGCAAATACTGTTTTATTTTATCGAACGCCTTTTGACAATTTTCATTCCATGTTACAGCCTGGTCTTTTTTCAACATCTTGAATAACGGCTCACACGTAGCTGTTAGGTGAGATATGAACCGAGCGATGTAGTTCAGCCTCCCTAAAAACCCGCACACCTCTTTTTTTGTTTTAGGCGTCGGCATCTCTTGTATTGCTTTTATTTTTGCAGGATCAACCTCTATTCCTTTTTCGCTCACAATAAACCCCAGCAGTTTACCCGACCTCACCCCGAAGGTGCACTTGTTAGGGTTCAGTCTCAGCCTGAACTTCCTAAGCCTCTTGAATAGCTTCAGGAGATTCACCAAATGTTCTTCCTCCGTCTGGGATTTGGCAATCATATTATCGACATAAACCTCGATCTCCTTATGCATCATGTCATGAAAAAGAGTCGTCATTGCACGCTGATACGTTGCCCCAGCATTCTTTAATCCGAAGGGCATCACTTTGTAGCAAAATGTTCCCCAAGGTGTAATGAAGGTCGTCTTCTCCATGTCTTCTGGCGCCATTTTAATCTGATTGTAGCCCGAGAAGCCATCCATGAAGGAGAATACGGAGAATTGAGCAGTGTTATCGACCAGCACATCAATGTGAGGAAGCGGGAAATCATCTTTCGGGCTCGCTTTGTTCAGATCACGGTAATCTACGCACATTCTCACTTTACCGTCTTTCTTTGGCACTGGTACAATATTAGCGACCCATGAGGGATATTTTGTGACAGCTAGGAAACCAGCATCCCACTGCTTTTGGACCTCCTCCTTAATTTTCACTGCCATATCAGGCCTAGTTCTGCGAAGCTTCTGCTTAACCGGCGGGCATTCTTCTTTTAGCGGCAGACGGTGCACAACCATATCCGTATCCAGCCCAGGCATGTCTTCGTACGACCAAGCGAACACATCACTATACTCTCGGAGCATTTCAACCAGTCTTCGCTTGACGTCGCTCTGCAGCGCGGCTCCTATACGGATGTTCCTTTCAACCCCTTCCGACCCCAGGTTAACAATTTCAATGACCTCCTCATGAGGCAGAATGATTCGTTCTTCTTGCTTTACCAACCAAGACAACTCTTTTGGAACGTTGCCATCTTCAACAATCTCTTCTTCGGCCTGAAATACCGGGTGCTCAAAGTCGAAATGAGTCATAGGCGGTTCAATGATGTCATCTGAAAATATTATCCTGCAAAAGGAATGGTTAAATGCTTCAAAATGTGTATAAAGCGAATAACCACGTTGCCATTTTATTGTAAAACACAAAAACAGGAAAAACAGAGATCGCAATATTTGTACATGAGAAAAACGCCTTTTATTTAATGATTAAACAATGCAATGTACATAACAGCACGACCCTAAGAAAAATCACGATGCCCCGGGTAAGACACCGGATTGTTCAACAATTGAGAAAACAAAGTATTACTGTTTGGTAGTCACAGGAACAGTCTCCTGAATAGACCAATTGCATAATCCTTGTCCTGGCACGCTCGGCTGAATCCAGGCATTCATGTCGCAGTCACTGTCTCCTTCTTCGGAATCTGAAACAGCGTTGATGGCCTCGTGATACACTCCACTAGCTGTGATTATTATTGGTCCTCTGAAACGGGGTGCCTCAGCAGCAGGTGCTGATGACGATGGTTGATATCCCAGCCCAAATCTGTCCATCTTCACGGGAATATCCAGAACCTTGCCCCAGCCTTTTGTCTCACCAGTCTTCACTAGAGCCTGAGCCTCCTTGTATGACGAGACTGCCACCTCTAACGCTTTACTCGGCCCTGGAACTTTGTCTTTGATGCGCAACCCTTCAAAGGCTTGACAGGGTGTTTCATGAATCTCGTCGTCGACTTCTATGTACTTGAATGATGACAGATAGCTGACCAATATATCTTCCTCTCCACAGACTGTGACCACACTGTCCCCTACCATGTATTTCAGCTTTTGGTGCAAGGTAGATGTGACTGCCCCAGCACCATGGATCCATGGTCGTCCGAGAAGACGGCTGTATGCCGGCTGGATGTTCATAATGTAAAATTCAGTTTCGAAAATCTCCGGCCCCACCTGCAGAGGTAACGTTATAGATCCAAAGACTGACCTTCGTGTACCATCAAATGCCCTGACCACCAAGTCACTAGGCGTACAAATGATTCCCCTGATGTCCAATTTCATCATTGCTTTCTTTGGCAGCACGTTCAAGGAAGATCCGGTATCTACCAGCACATGGGACATGACTGAGCCCCTACACTCAACTGAGACGTGCAACGCCATGTTATGCTCTCTCCCCCTCGGAGTCAAATCAAAATCCGTAAATCCCAAGCTATGGCCTGCGTTCACGTGCGCCATTACCCCTTCCAACTGATTCACAGAAACATCTTGGGGTACAAACGACGTGTCCAGAATTTTCAACAATGCATTCCTATGGGCTTCGGAACACAATAACAGCGACAATATGGATATCTTCGATGGCGTCTGTTGAAGGTGCTCAACAATCTTATAGTCACTCTTACGAATAAGGCGCATAAACTCTTCTACATCCTTCAACGACTTTTCTTTTTCGTTCCTCTGCACAGGGACATCCTCATTCATTTTTCCTTTTCCTTTTGCCAACCGTTCAGCCTCTACCTCAGGTGATATAAAAATTCTCCCACTTCTCGTCATCCCTCCGGTCCCGACGACATTGTCTACAACCTCAACTGGCTGTTTACTAATATCAATTTTCACCCCATCACAATATGCTTCCAACCCATAAGTCCAGGGTACTGCCTTAGTGCTCTCATAAGGGGTTGGTTCTGCCTTGGTGATAGTGATCGGCGGTCGCCTGGCTGGCGCCGTTATAGTTATTGTTTTTCGGGGGATTGTCATAGTAGCTACATCACTTTGCTCATCAACTACTACCTCTGCAGGTTCCTCAACTGTCGTTCTGTCGAATTGCAACGTGCCTTCATCTATCAAGATCTGAATACCCTTCTTCAATTCAGCACAACCCCCAGCTTGGGTCCAACACTCTAGGCAAAACTCATCGCAGCCCGGATACGCACCTCCTTTCAATAATCTGCTCTTTATCTCACACAACAGTGTTTTTAGCTCATCAACATTCATGATCAAGTTCAAACCCTCCTCAGTTAAAATAGCATTTGCCCCATGGTTGGGCATGGGCTGTTGTACTATATTCGGACCTACTTGTCCAAAATTTATGGCTTTTCTATCCAACAGATCTTGCACAACATGCTTGAACGCGTGGCAATTCTCTACATCATGGCCAGGAGCTCCAGTATGGAATTCACAGTGCTTGTTCGCATCAAAACCGAACGGAGGAGTGCCCGTCATTGGCGCCATAGTCCTCTTTTCCACCAAGTTCAAACCCAGTAATGTCTGTAGCAATTCTGCATACGTCGAAGGAGGCGTTTCAAACACCCTCTTTGGTTTGCCCCACTGAATTTTGCGTTGGGCAGGATGTAACCTTTGTTGTGGCTGTTGTTGCTGTGGTGGTATCTGCTGTAGTGGTATTGGTTGTTGATGAAATGGAATTGTGACACTTGCCACCTGTTGCAGATGATTGTACTGATTCCGCCCTCTGCCCCGGCCTCGGCCCCCGAATACTGCACTTGTATCACCTTGACGGCGACCACCGAAAGCTCTTCTGTTACTGCCAGCTGAAGTAGATTCCTCAGCTTGGAATCTCCCCATTTTAATATTGCTTTCAATTTTCTCACCCATCAAGATTAGGTCCGAGAAACTGCCCAAGGAAGTATGAAACAGCTTATCATAAAACACACCAGTAAATGTTCCTATGAACATATCATTCATTTCTTTGTCATCCAAAGGAGGATGAACTCGTGCAACCATGTCGCGCCACCTCTGCGCATATTCTTTGAAGCTCTCGTCTTTCTTCTGGGACAACCCCTGTAATTGGACCCGGTTGGGTGCCAAGTCACTATTGTACTTATAATGAGCCACAAACGCTTCAGCCAGCTGCTTCCAAGTTTTTATCTGAGTAGGCTCCAATCCCATGTACCATTCAAGGGAAGGACCAGACAAGCTGTCTTGAAAGAAATGCATCAGCATCCTCTCATCGCTTGAATAAGCCGACATCCTTCTATAGTATGATCGCACGTGCACCTTTGGACAGGTATCCCCCTTATATTTGTCGAATGTGGGAGCTTTAAACTTTAGCGGTACCCTCAGGCCAGGCACCAGACCCATTGTGGTCATATCTAAACCAACAGCACTTTGATTCACAACACCTTTCATCTACTCCTCGAGCATCTTGATTCTCTGAGAGTCATCTACAGGACCTTCAAAACCTCCGCCAGATAAAGCATCTTCTTGCTGATCTTCAATCCAATTACCGTTCCCATTTCTGTATCCATCATACCCGTTATTATGGCTAAATCTAGTATGATTCATTACAGGGCCCCGCCCCCTGTTACCATACCCTGGAGCGACTCCGGCAGGTCCAAAAGACATCACTCCAGTGCCATTCCCGTTACCGAATCTGCCATAACCCTGATTGGTATTACCAAATCCATCATGTCCGAAGCCCTGAGCGTTGAAGCCGTACTTCCCATCTTGATTAGCATGATCAAACCCCTGGTCGTTATAGCCAAATCCGTTGTTACCGAAGCCATTACCTCTGATATTATCACCACCCAGATTGGCATCTCCGAACCCAACGTTGTTGACGACAGTCTCGTTACCGATTCCTGCATTACCGTTCCCGGCGCCAACGCCGTTATTCGCATTCACAGCAGGTATGTTCACCACAGGTGGAGCTACCGGTGTAGGAGTACCATCCCCGTGAATGGTGTCAACACGCACAAAATTATGGTCTTCGTTTCCGTGCCCAGCATTTCTCATCAGCAAAGGCTGCACCAAAGCCTGCAAGTTTTCCTGGCCTTTCACAATGGTCTTCATTGTCTGCATGAATAGCGCCAGCTTCTCACGCATGTCCTGCATTTCATTCTGCATCTGATCCATAACTCTTCTGCAGTTGGTACGAGTAGAGTATCGGTGCGGGCGTTGACTTTCAATCCTGAAAAGACCTATACGGTGCAAGAAATGAGATACAATTCAATAATCACCTGTAATGCAATATGAATGTGAATGCAAATGCGATATGTGTCTGTGCATTAGGGAATATCACTCCCCAATTATAGTGCGAATGTGTCAGTGTGGTGACAGTGACAGCAACACGAAGTTCGGAGCCGAATCATAAAAAACACCTCATATATTGTAGAGAAACCCATCAAGTCAGGAATACAATATCAATGAGCGTACAATAAGAAGGCATGACCTCAACCAACAATCCTGGTGATGGTCAGCACAATGCAAATAAAGCATACACATTAATACATGAAATAGTCAAGTGCGACCATACGCCTGGTACTCCTCTAATAACCTCTTAGTCTCTGGATGACTTGGTTGGATAAGCAAACCCTCAACAAGTAGATCTCTTCGCTTGAGAACACGTCGTAAATCACCCGCAGATTCCTCCCGTGCCCCTTCTCCGAAGCGATCCTCTAGCTTCCGTTTCTGAGACACAACCTCTTTCTTGCACTCGATGGCCTTGTTCAATGAGTTCTGAAGACTATATCTTGCCATCACCTCCTCTTCATACTTTTTATTGCTAGCCTTCAACTGATCCTCGAGTTCAAAAATTTGCTGCTTCAATTTGTCTTCCCTCCTTTTGTTGTTGGTTAGCGTAGCATTCCACGTTTTGTTTCAAGAAGAGATTTCCCGGTGGGCGGCATCGAGTGCCTTCTTCTTGGACTCTAACATATCATGAGAGCTTCTGAATTATTTCCCCAAGCGTTCACGCTTCTTTTTCTCTTTGGTCAGTTCAGCACCTAGCCTGTTTACTAACTCAGTCTGCTGTTGGAAAGAATACACAACTCTGTTCTTCTCACTACGCATCTGAGCCAGTTCCTTTTCTAACTCTTCATTGATCTTTATCAAGTCCTCCTTTTCTTTCACGACCCGCTCATAGACCTCAACAGCTACAGTAGTAGGTTCCTCCACTGGAATGGGAACAGGACGTGATACTGCTGGAAAAGGCATCTGTACCTGTCTTACCCTCTCCTGGATCCACACCTTGTATGGCATATAGGCTTGACAATCATTCTTGCCTAGCAATGGTTTCTCTCTTCTGCAGATATGATTCCAAGCGTGCTGAAGCTTGGCCAATAATTCCCCACTCAAGTCACCGGTGAAATACAGAGATTCCTGTATTTCTTCCTCCTTTGGCGGGCTTTTCAGAGCATAACCGAATTGCCTGATCAATAATGATGGATTGTAATTAATGCACCCCTTCCTTCCAATCAGAGGAACATTAGGATATTCGGCGCAACTGTAGATAATCTCAGATCCCAATAAAGCTCTGTCAAACCAGCCAACATCTTCTGAAGAAAGTCCCATCAGATGCTCAGACCAATCCACCGTATCTGCAAACTCAGCAAAGATACCCTTCTTGGGCAGATGACTCTCAAACCACATATACAGCAAGGGTACACAACAAGAGACGTTCTTGCCCTCCTATTCTCATTTTTGTAATGCAACGAATGGTAGAAATCCCCGATCAATGTGGGTACAGGGTTGCCAGCAGCAAACAAATGGAATGCATCAAAGTCCACAAAATTCGAGAAGTTGGGAAACGACACTATCCCATAGATGCACAGAGCCAAAACAACATTAAAGACTATCCAACATCCACTCTTGGCGTATTCCTGGGCTTTACCAATAAGAAACTAGAGGGAGAAGCCTGGAACCCCGCGCCAAGAAGTCACCAATAACTCAGAAGCGTCCATGTGTAAAGCCACTGCTAAGTCCTCTAACTTGGGCTTAGCGTCAAAGTGAATGAAAGGAACCTTATTTTGTACTGGCAACTCAATAAACTCTGCGTACTCTTCCAAGGTGGGCCCCAAAAGAAATTCCTTAAAAGTGAAGCATCTCAATGCAGGGTCATAAAATTGCATCAAAGTATACAGCCCATTCAACCCCACATCAGTTGGTTTGCAAACCAATCTCAACAGTCTTCCGTAACTCATCCTGAAGCTTCTCCGGACATCCTCATCAGCAAGGGAAATCAAACCAAGCAGGGGAGTAACATCAGGGGTAGGTAACTTGTATGCAACTGTCCTTCTCAAACCAGCCATGACCAATAATCAGAAGTCCGGACACTAGAATCAGGGAATATGCAAATGCACCTGCAGCACAGCCACACGTTAATGAAATGTGATGATAATGGTTATGCAAACAATGCAATGCAAATAAAATGCAACAAAGGACCAAGTGCCCCGAATGAGAAGCCCAAATCACATCATGAGTCTCAATCAGATCATCCAGAATTCCTCAACCCTGGTCTTAGACAGACCCAATACAAAGCTCCAAATGGGTCTCTGATAGACCCAATAACATAACTCCACTTAGTCTCTGATAGACCCTTCAACTGTCCATAAGTAGCCTGAATCTCAAATCAAGAAACAAACCGGTATCTGGAGGTCTAGTTACCTGCATAGCCCCCAAACCCCCTCACAGGTAGGTGTCCTAACAACTGACAATGGTACGGCATCCTATGCGGTCGTCGGTGTCATAGACTTTCAGGGTTGATGATACGATTCCCAGGAGTGGCATCATCAAATCCTGAAGAGGCCTCACTTAGCCAACTTCCAATTGATCGATTCCCAGAGTCGACAATCCAACTAACCAGAAACCCATGCCACCCAAAGGGTGGGACAGGAGGCCAACCAGAAGAACCTCGTCTGAGTGTGGATTTTGCGGGACACTAGGACATGCACAGCATGTGCGCGCCCGCTACTTTCCACTCTAATTCTAGGTGCACTCAAGCCCAGGTCCGACTTATCTCTCAATCATATAACCCCCTCATACCCACAGCAATAATAACAGAAATATAATGCTGAATGTAAAATACAGAAAAAGTAAATCCGTACAAAATCCTCGACGGGAAAACAAGCGCTAGGATTGACTCGCGTAGGGAACCGTTGGAGTCCCCAGCAGAGTCGTCAGCTGTCGCTACTGCGAAAATCGGCGCCGGCTGAACAGAAGAGTCGCCACCATGCGTTATTTATCCCAACAAAGGGACAAGAAACGCTCGAAGTAAACCTACCGCAAAGACGGGAAAGGAATGGTCATCGCAACCAAATCCTGGATTCGGGAGTCGGTTACGCAAGGGGAAGGTATTAGCACCCCTCACGTCCGTCGTACTCGACGGGATCCACGCTTGTTTTCTAGTACGGATTGTTATTCTATCTATTCTACAGGTATGGGGTTAAAAGAAAATAAAATGACTCGGCAAAGTATCGCACTTTATGCCTACGTATTCCCGTCTGGAACGAGAAATCAGAGTCAACGTAGTTCGCCTACCTACGGGAAAGGAGGGGAAGGTTGCTCGCTAGGATATCGCATCCTATGCCTACGTACTTTCATACAGCATGAAAGATCAGAGCAAACGTAGTTCGGGCCACGTACGACACAAGTCTGTCTTGATTGCTTTTATCCTTCTGGAAAAGGTTTTCTCCTGATTACGCGTCCAAGCGGACAAAAATGACTCTTTGATTGGTTTACAGTCTTTTACGCAAGAACTGTTTTTTATTGATGTTTATCCTTTTATTGTATTTTTCTGATTGTTTTGAGAAAGAAGAGAAACAACAACTCTAAAACCTATGGTTGAAAAGGGAATCAAAATCTATCCTAATGTTGTCATGCATGGATGAGAACCTAATGTCTGTCATATTCCTCTCTTGCACAGAGAGAAACAGAGATTCTAAGGGATAAACGGAAGAACAACAACATATATACAGTAAAGCGGTAAAATGCATGAATGCAGCAATACAAGCGAGGCAAGGGAGTCCCACTCAACCTCGGACCTAAAAAACAATGAGCAAGGTGAAACAACTTCACCTTAATCTCAAGGGGACAATAAACAAACAATACAGTCAAGAAACTCAAACAATACATCCACAGCTCTAAACAGCACCAGCAACTCTAAACAGCAAAACCTGACAGCATAAGCTCTTTCTTCTATCAGTCTTCAAGGCAAGGGACTTCATCTTCAATCTTCAAAGTTTCTTCAAAGCAAGCTCTCCTAGATGAGTAATAGTTCACAAGATGATTTGGGATGTTAAACAGTCAGTTGACCACCAAAGGTGGCATACAGACTGTTTCCCTCAAAAGTTCTATCTCCTAGATACTGGCACTAAGCCTTCCAAAGGAAGGAGGTGAGTATCAAAGAGAGACTTTGAATCATAGAGAAGAATGGAGGCAACAGAAACCATCCATGTTTATGAATCATATTTCTACTCTAAAGCTCTACCTAACTCCTAGGTCCTATGATCTTCAATCAATCTTCAAGCAAGCCTAGCATCTTCATCAACTTTGAACTTGGCCTTCAATTCTTTGCTTTGTCTTCAATATTCTCCATCAACAAGATCTTCAAAGCTAAGCCCACACCCCAAGCAAGCCCAATAAGCCCATACAAACAAAATAAACCCCAAAATGGCACACCAAACAAGCATACAATTGCAAAATATACTAAAAATATTAATATAATAGGGAAAATTCTAATATTATTTCTAGGGGATCTACTAAACCTACCCTTAATACCCATATATGCCCCATAGCATAACTTGTCCTAAAAAACCCAAAAGAAATTGTTATTGCACCTAAGTTGTGGTTTAACCTAATTCTACACAACCTAGAATTATCTAATCAAAACTATCCTAAAAATCATTACAAAAATATGGAATTAATTCAGGGGGAACCTAAAACACATATCTAACTAACCTAAAAAGATTGACCTAAAAATACTAAGGGAGCTACCTAAACTAAAATCTACAAATTAAGGTATCAATATAAAAGAATTAAAAAGCTATTAAAGTGAAAAATATGCAAAAAATATTAAAATGCATGATATGTAAAATGTTTTTATTTGATATTTTTCTAGACAGAAATATGAAAAGGGAGAAAAAACTCTCATTTAAAAATATGGATTTTTCAATTTATTATGGATTTTCAAAGATTAAAAATAAAATGGAGGAAATTAAAAGTGAAAATGATGAGATGGGGTGTGACAAGTAAGAATATGCAGTTTATTACATTGATGGGCCCAAACTGGGGTCTGAATAGAAAAGTGCTAGGCCCATTTTAAAACCAGAAAACAATTATTAAAACATAAAGAAAATAAAAAAAAATCACGGTGCGAATAGCATGGACATATAGTTCAAATTGGAATTGGGCTGGAAAAGGGGGTTCAGATAGCTATTATCACTCAAAGCCCAGACTGGCGTTTTAAATGAAACGCCGTGTTTTGCTGTGCTCAGGGTTTCCCTCTAAAAATTCAATTAAATGCCAGCCGTTGGATAGGTTCTTGGGTCAAGGTCAAGCGCTTCATCGGACGGACGGGGCTTATCTTCTACCTTGGATTAGGGTTTTTGAAAACCTCCATTAAAATGCAGAGTTCATGCAACTCACTTCTACCAATTCGTTCTCCCTCATTTCTTCATCAATTTCCAACATGTAAAAACCAAACTTTCTCAGAATTTCACCATGAACACGACTATGGTCTTAGAATGCATTGAAACGAGCTCTATCACCAAACCCGAATGTGAAACCATCTTGAACTCAAAATATCATCAAACTTCAACTAAACTCAGAATTCTTTACATAAAAATGATCCTCATGTTCCACTGGTTAAAATCAACTATCAATCTTGCATTAACACTCATTATTTCACACGATCTTGCTCATCCAAGAATTGACCTCCATTAATGAAACTTCACCAATTGCTCCCAAACTCATAAAAAATGATCACCTAATTGTCTCTAACAAGTCTACACTAATAAATTACCCTAGCCATGCTTAGATAAGGGTGTAGAAATAATTTTGCAAACCTAGTTCTTGGATATGGTAGATGATGAAAATCTTCAATTCAGGCCTTGCAACTCTTCAAGAACAATCCCTGGATGATGATGTGAGTTCTGTATGCAAAAGATTTGGAGGAAAGAGCTTGTACTTCAAGATCCAATGGTAATGGCTTCTTTGCAAATCCAATGTAAACCCCTTAAATTCTCCATCAATGGAGCTTCAACTCAGCATGAACACACTCAGCAAGATCTATGGAGAAGGTTTGTGGAGAAAAAATGGATTGCAATGAAGAAGAATATGAAGTTTGAATGTGATATGCAATGGAGGAATTTTGATTCCAATCTCTCTTCTTTACACCAATTAACACCAACCTTGCCTCAATGCAAGCTGCACTTGTTATATAAAATGGATTAGAATAGTCTAGAATCATCTAGGATCTTCCCATGAGAATTTGAAGTTTTCATGTCATGGTATTTTGCATTTTCATTTCTCATAATATGGTATCTCATGCCAAATGCCTTGCAACCTTTGTAACCAACTTGATTTTATCCCCACATGATATTTTGGATGAGATACAATGCATATCTTCCTTGTTTGTTGAGTTATTTTGAGTTTTGGTTTGGTACCCTAATATGCAAGCAATTAAATTACAAAGCAACCCTATGATACAAGAATCAAATCAAAATTGTGGCTGAACCATTGTTCTTAGAATGTCATTTGGAGTCAAAATTACCTATTATATGACATGGTTTGGACTTGTAACTTGGGATTTATGATTTTCAACTTCACTTGAATTAACTTATGCCTCATTTTTAGGCCATTTTTATCACTTTTTGATATGAGCCTTTTCAACATCTCATGACATCCCTACTATCCTTAAAACATCATTCTAAGAAAGTTTTATGTTGAAGATTTTTTCATTTGAAGCTTGGAAGTAGGAGATATGGCCTTATGCTTGAAATGACTTATAACCTCCAAATGACCAAAATGCCCTTGGCTTGCCAAAATCATAAGTAGAGCTCCACAAATCAGATTGAGGCATACCATACCTTTCTATAAATATAAGATCATGGGGAACAACTTTCATGTTGGCCAAAAACCCATTTGAAAACTCCTTAAGGGGCAAAAATTGCTTGGAAATCAAGTAACTTTCACAGACAAATTTCAGATGCCTCTGAGAACCTGTAACTTGCAAGAATCATAACTTGAGTTCTATAAATCTCCTTGATGCCTTCCACCACTAAAATTAAAGGTATTGAGATACTCTACAAGTTTCATGTTGGCCAAGGATCCATTTGAGACTTACATTTTGAATTACTTTGCTTGGAAGTTTGACCTAAACCAGGGGATTTTACTCAGAAACCCTAATTCAGAAACTTCTCTTCTTCTTGATTTCTTGTGATTTCTCCTTGGCACAACACCACATCCATACCCACATATCAAATGATGAATCCCACATCCTCCAAATAGGCCTTGATGCCCTTCAATCCATAACCCATAACTTCTCTGATGATCTTCACATACCCTCAAGATAGGAGAGAAACCCACTGCTTGGCCTTTAAACTTCCCAAAGCTTCAATTTCTTTCTTGGTGATTTGAATAGGCTTGAATCTTGATAAGAGCCTCTTGAATACATTCCTTGAGATGAAAAAAATAACACTTGATTCCTTGTCAGATGACTTGTTATGCTATGCTATGCAAATGATTAGACTATGTACATGACTTTTTATGCAAATGACAATGCAATTGAAACATAAGCCAGGTAAACCAGTTGGTCAAATTTTAGGGTGCAACAACGGCGAAGACAGCGATTGCGACCTAGACTCTTGGATCTAGCCAAGCAAACCAGGCCAGAGCCTCAATAATTGGTCCATCAGGGATACCATCCAAGTGACAGGCAAAAAGTAATGATTTACTTTCTCCAATCGTTGTACAACCCTATGTCCTACCCGAGGCATAGTGGTTTTACTGTCAGGGCCTTATTTGATTATATACATGCATTTTACTAATAAATCAAGGGCGTTTTTATTCGCATTCAAATGTTGTGATCTCTGTTATTCCTATTTTATATTTGTTTTGAAAAACAATAAAATGGCAATAGGGTTTGTGCTAACCTACATATCCTTGTTTTAAGCTTAACCCTTGATTTTACAGGAATCACATAGCAGATGACATCGACTCTGGACCTTCTACGACTCACTTCGACTTCGATTTCCCGATCTATCAAGCCGAAGAAGAGATTGATGAAGACGAAGACCTTCCCGAAGAGTTGGCCCGCTTGTTGAAACAAGAAGAGAAAGTTATTCTACCTCACGAGGAAGAGATTGAGATTGTGAATCTGGGTTCTGAGGAACTGGTCAGGAACGTCAGGATAGGGGCTGCATTGCAGAGTGATGTCAAGCGGAGATTGGTCGAGATGCTGAGAGAGTATAGTGACATCTTCGCTTGGTCATACGAGGATATGCCCGGACTTGATACTGACATCGTGGTTCATCACTTGCCGCTGCGAGAAGATTGTCCTCCCGTTAAGCAGAAGCTTAGGAGGACACGACAAGATATAACCGTCAAGATCAAAGAAGAAGTGCAAAAGCAGCTTGATGCTGGCTTCTTAGCGGTCACCACTTACCCTCCGTGGGTCGCCAACATAGTGCCTGTACCGAAGAAGAACGGTAAGGTGCGAATGTGCGTCGATTATCGGGACTTGAATAGGGCGAGCCCTAAGGATGATTTCCCGCTCCCTCATATTAATGTGTTGGTCGACAATACAACTCAGTTCTCCGTGTTTTCGTTCATGGATGGCTTCTCCGGCTACAATCAGATCAAGATGGCGCTGGAGGACATGGAGAAAACTACGTTTATTACACCTTGGGGAACATTCTGCTACAAGGTAATGCCTTTTGGTCTGAAGAACGTAGGGGCCACTTACCAACGAGCAATGGTTACTTTGTTTCATGATATGATTCATCGTGAGATTGAAGTCTATGTTGATGACATGATTGCGAAGTCCCAAACGGAGGAGGGACATTTGGTCAATTTGCTGAAGCTTTTTGAGAGGCTTAGGAAATTCAGGTTAAGGCTGAATCCTAACAAGTGTACTTTCGGAGTACGGTCTGGAAAACTACTGGGGTTTATCGTGAGTGAAAAAGGCATCGAGGTTGATCCTGCGAAGATAAAAGCGATACAAGAAATGCCAGCGCCAAAAACCGAAAAAGAAGTTCGTGGTTTCCTGAGCAGAATAAACTACATTGCAAGGTTTATTTCTCAGCTCACGGCCACGTGTGAACCAATGTTCAAACTACTAAAGAAAGATCAGGAGATTATCTGGGACGAGGATTGCCATAAGACATTCTATAAGATAAAACAGTATCTGCAGGAACCTCCGATCTTGATACCCCCAGTGGCCGGAAGACCCTTAATCATGTACTTGACAGTTCTTGAGAATAGTATGGGGTGTGTCCTCGGTCAGCACGACGAGACGGGCAGAAAGGAGCATGTCGTTTACTATTTGAGTAAAAAGTTCACAGATTGTGAATCTCGTTACTCGATGCTGGAGAAGACGTGTTGTGCACTAGCCTGGTCTGCCAAACGTTTATGAAAGTACATGCTCAACCACACCACCATGCTAACTTCGAAGATGGATCCGATCAAGTACGTCTTCGAGAAACAAGCGCTTTCGGGCAGGATTGCCAGATGGCAAATGGTGTTGACAGAATATGACATTCAGTACGTTTCCCAGAAGGCCATTAAGGGAAGCGTATTATCTGAATACCTTGCCGAACAATCGATCGAGGATTATCAGCCGATGAAATTTGAATTCCCTGATGAGGATATCATGTTTCTCAAGGTGAAAGATTGTGATGAACAATTGCCCGACGAGGGGCCAAATAGGAAATCCCAGTGGAAATTGATATTTGACGGGCGGTTAATTCTTACGAAAGTGGCATTGGGGCAATCATCACGACTCCCCATGGATCCCACATCCCGTTCACCGCTAGACTGACGTTTCCGGTCACCAATAACGAAGCAGAGTACGAAGCATGCATCATGGGTCTAGAAGAAGCAATTGATTTGAGAATCAAGAACCTAGATGTATATGGTGACTCGGCGCTTGTGATCAACCAGATTAAAGGGGAGTGGGAGACTCGGAAATCAAATTTGGTGTCATACATGAATTATGCCAGAAGGCTGCTTCCGTTCTTTGATCGAGTGGAACTCCATCATGTGCCCAGGGCCGAAAATCAGATGGCTGATGCCTTAGCCACGCTAGCTTTGATGTATAAAGTCAATTTTCGGAATGAAGCTCCAAGAATTGTCCTTTCTCGTCTTGATAAACCTGCATTCGTCTTTGCGATCGAGGAAACCTCTGATGGCAAGCCATGGTTCCATGACATCTAGACTTTCCTTATGACTAAGGAATATCCTGCGGGAGCGTCGACCCAGGATAAGAAGACTCTCAGGAGGTTGTCTGGAAATTTTTATCTCAATCCTGATGGAGTTTTGTACAAAAGAAACCACGATCTCGTGCTACTCAGATGTGTAGATGAGAAAGAGGTGAGTATGCTCATGGAAGAAATCCATAAAGGCACATTTGGTACGCATGCCGGCGGGCATGCTATGACAAGAAAGATCCTGAGAGCAGGATATTACTGGCTGACGATGGAGTCTGATTGCTTTAAATTCGCTAAAAGATGTCATAAATGCCAGATTTATGCTGATAAGATTCGTGTGTCGCCGTGCTCGTTGAATGTCATGTCCTCCCCGTGGCCGTTCTCCATCTGGGGCATCGACATGATAGGCAAGATCGAGCCCACTGCATCTAACGGTCATCGCTTCATTCTAGTAGCCATTGACTACTTCACCAAGTGGGTGGAGGCAGCCTCATACGCTAATGTGACCAAGCAGGTGGTGGCTAAATTCATAAAGAGGGACATCATCTGTCGATACGGAATTCCCGAGCGGATCATTACTGATAATGGTTCAAATTTGAATAACAAGATGATGAAGGAGCTGTGCCAGAGTTTCAAGATTGAACACCACAACTCATCTCCTTACCGGCCGAAGATGAATGGCGCCGTTGAAGCAGCCAATAAAAACATTAAGAAGATTGTACAGAAGATGGTTGTAACCTATAAGGATTGGCACAAGATGTTGTCATTTGCACTGCACGGTTATCGTACAACGATGCGTACATCAACCGGGGCAACTCCTTTCTCACTGGTGTACGGTATGGAAGCTGTCCTACCGTTAGAAGTTGAGATTCCTTCTTTACGAGTTTTGATTAACGTGAAACTCGATGAGGCATAATGGATTAAGAACCGACTAAACCAACTCAGCCTGATGGACGAGAAGAGGTTAGCATCGATTGCATATGGTCGCCTATACCAAAGCCGAATGAAGAAAGCTTATGATAAGAAGGTGTGTCCTAGAAGCTTTTCAGACGGGTGATCTCGTCCTGAAGAAGATTCTTCCTCCACACTCCGATCACCGGGGCAAGTGGACTCCCAATTACGAAGGTCCGTACGTCGTCAGCAAGGTCTTCTCGGGAGGAGCCTTGTTGTTATCCACGATGGACGGCGAAGATTTTGCATCCCTGGTGAACGCGGACGCAGTTAAAAAATACTTTGCTTAAAGAATGACCCGCTGGAAAGAAAAAGAATATCCAGGCAAAAATGGGGCATCCCGGCGAACCGTAAAAAGGAAAAGGGTTCGGGCAAAAATTAGGGATATAAAGAAAAAATGTACACCCGCAAAGTCGAAAACCTGGAAGGGCGACTTTGGCAAAAAAGGGTATCCCGGTGAATCGAAAACCCAGAAGGGCGATTCAGGCAAAAGTTAGGGATTTGAAAAAGCAAATGAGTGCGTTCCGCGTGTGGACTTTCATTGTTTAGTGGTTTGGAAGACCTGAGGGCCGTTTATCTAAATCAATCTCTTTTGAAGCTGAAGCGTCAGAGAAGTATCGAAGTCGAGTGGGTCATAGAGGGATCAACTCATGGTGTTCGTCTACGCCACATTACCGACATTTGTGTATATACTGATGTATATTTATGTTTTTATATTTGCGCAGCTTCCTCATTCCAGGAGCTTGCATCTGTTGTAAAACATTTTTACTCATTCAGGGGTTCATTATCAATGAAATATATACTATTCAGCAATTCTGTTTGTTTGTTTAGCATCTATCTGTTTTGTTTGCGAAAAAGAACGCCGATGTTTTTGATAAAATGCGCATACATAAACTTACTGGCCTAAGTGTCGCGGTGAAATTTGGATACCAAACTATTGATTAGTTTAAATCTTTAATTCATTTTACAACCGAACTTTGATTTGTCCAAAGGAAGGGATAAAGATCGAAATTCCCACAATGCAATGCAAATGCAAGCTAGAGAGTTAGAAATAATTTGTTTAAGATAAATTAAATAACTAGATGAGGGTGGAATTTAAATAAAATAGGTTTTAGTTACTAATAAATAAAATGGTTTTTTTATTATTATAAAAGCATAAAACTGAATTAAATTATAAGTGATTTTATCAAAAAAGTGAATTATTTAATGAATAAAGTGGAAGGATTAAACATAAAAGATTAACTTATTTTAAAAAAGATGGCTGATTATAAACTGATTAATTAGTTAATTAATAAAAGGTAGTGATTAGAGGTTAATTAAGGGAGGCAGAGGGATTAAGTGGTAGCGCAGTTACAAAGATGCACGGTGTGTATGCGATTTAGAACGTGATTTTTGATCTGAGGATAGATCATGTGGTGCGTGTGGGGGGGGTGCATTGCAGTGCGGTGTACTTACTATCACAGAATTACAATAGAGAAAAACTGAAAGAAAAAAAAAAAAAACAACGAAGTGAACCCTAGCCCCCAATCGACCCCCATCTTCGCCTTTCCCCCTTCGTCCGCCATCTCTTTTGTCTGTCATCTCCTTCGTGATCTCTACTCCCACTTCTTCCCTTTTCGCGATATCAAACCTGTAAGCCAACAAACATGATAATAATAAGCAGGTCCAACCGGAAATTTTACCCAGAGAAACCAGCGATGGCTCAACGAGGATGGTGGCGCCGGCTTCGCGATTCCGACGAGGGGTTCGCAGTGGTGGTTTCGACGGAGTGGTCGACGGGTTTGTGTGTTTGGACGGCGCTTCCGGCGGAGCTTACCGAAAGATATAAGTCTTCTTCACAATTTCTAGGGTTTTAAGTTTCGGGTTTTTTGTAGTGCTTGTGAGTTCTGTCCTCTTGTCCTTGTTTCTTGTCTCAAATCCCTGATTTTATAGGCTTCAATATTGAAATGTCTTGATTGAATTTGATTAAGGGTTTTGAATGCCTGATTTAAATGCTTTGAATACTGATTGGAAATTTCTGTTTTGGTTATAACTCGATTCAAAAAAATTTATACATTTAGAACCATGTGATCATGGATTGATACATTTAGAACGCCCAATAATTTATTGGATTGATACATGCAACCCTCTATTCGCTTGCAGCATTTATTTCTGCAAATACTCTCCCTTTATTTTTTCTAAACACATACATCATTTTATTGTGTTTATTGATTAAATATACCACCTTGATTGAATTGGCAGATGCCATAATAGAAACCCTATAGTTGAAAATAACTTAACCTTGTTTTGATTTTGAAGCTAACCGAATTATTAGTTCTTTTCATTTAGCTATATCTTTCTCAAGGAAAAAAAGTTGTAGCAAAGAAATTAAACCAATTATATTTTGGGGCTAATATTTGAAATCCTGTTTAACAATTCAATGTTGTTTTGGCCCTTGAAGTTAACCTAACTATAATGAAAGTGTCAAATAGAGCAAAAGGCATATCATTTTCGGTTATTATTAACCCATATTAACTATGTGAAATGCTAAAATTACCGCAGTTTCCCTTTTTTTATTACTTAGTATTCCATAAAACTGATTACTATGTCCTGCACAAGACTTGACACAACTCACTAACTGCTGTTAATTTACCTAATGCTACCTGTGCTCTTACTCACAAATATTTGACTAAGCTCTTGTCCAAACTAAGAAGATATGTTACAACTTACACGTCTAAATAGATGCTAATATTTTGTACTGGATTGAAATAGAGCTCCTGGTGGAAGCCACACACATTACACATGATTCTGATACTCAAGTCTCCGGCATCGCTGCCTTTTACTGAATTAAATAATTAGATAACTCGAAATAGAGGTGAAAATTTGTTGAAACTTGAAATAGATGGATTATTTTGAGCATGCTTGATTTTTCTGTTAATTTTAGTTACATGTTTAAGTTGTAACCAATTAAGATCCCTTGGTATTTAGAGTATTCACAAAACACTGCTTGATAATGACGACCAAAGCAAGAGACAATGTAGTAACTAAGTCATTTCCAAACTTCATAATTTACATATTGTTGAATTATTATAGTTTTGACATACTATTTTGTTTAACTTGAAGTAAATCTCATAATTATTGAAGTTTTCTCAATTGTTTGTTTGAAAGTTCTGAAAAGAAAAATTGTTTATTCTGGGATATATTCCTTTTCAGTGTGTACGGCAACCCAATTCCTGTTAAGGAGCTTGCCGATCGCGTGGCTAGCTATGTGCACCTTTGTACATTATATTGGTGGCTCAGGTCAGTAAAACCGTCAGTCTTGTATTCATTTTAAAGTTGTATCATTTTCTCTGTGCATATCAATAACTAATCTATAATGGTGCTGCAGACCTTTCGGCTGTGGTGTCATACTAGGTGGTTACGACAGAGATGGACCACAGTTGTACATGGTTGAACCTTCTGGTGTCTCTTATGTGAGTCTACTCTATTTGATAGAAATATCTAGACTTCTCATTGTTGCCTGAGCTACTAATAGTTTTTTTGAAGTTCCATGTGATAATTTTTGTACTGATCTGTTTGTATTGGTATTGGTTTTAGAGGTACTTCGGTGCTGCAATTGGGAAGGGCAGGCAGGCTGCAAAAACGTAAGTTGACAGTTAATTTGTATTTCAATACTAAACCGAACAACTATTGTGGCTTCCTTTTCATTACTGCCTATGCTAGGGACAGTATATTCTTATTGCTTAACTTGAATCCTTTGCTTCCTGTAACAAATATATTTTTTCAATAAAACATGTTCCGTGCTGCTACTTTGAGTTTTTGTTACATGGGATCTCTGTTTGTAAATTTTGACAATCCGCTGCTGAAGGTTGAGCAAGATTGGAGTTAATCTTGCATGGAACTTCTCTTACTACACATAGCTTATGTGTAGACAATTGTTAGCGGGGTTGATAATGTTACCTTAGCCTTCAAGACCTTCTTCTGTACCTTGCAAGTTTTCCCTGCTCCCCCGTTTTAGACTCAACCTGCATGTGTGTTTTGTAACTTGGGTTTAATTTTAGTGTGGTGGTAGGTGGACACCCAATTGACACTCAGTATAAATAGACTTTTTTCAGGACTCATGCCAAAATATACTTTACTAAACAATACCTATAAAGACACTACTTTATTGGGAAGGTGTCAAAAGGGTGTTGGGATTATTATGCATTTGTCTATGAAACATTGGCTTTAATGTATATGGCCACTGCCATTGTGGTTTGAGAAGACTATGAACTTTTCCTTTTTATTCAGGAGGGTATAGACTTAAAATTCAAGTATTGTGTAATTATATGCACAAATTTGGTTAAGGTTTCTTTATGTAACTCGGCATCATCTCCATTTCTTTGTGAAGAAGTAGTATGGTGTATAATGGATTATTTTATTTTGATAAATATAAAAAAATATGGTAATGACGATTGATCTGGAGGGAAGTCCAATTAGTAGGGGGTAGAGGGATTTAGAAAAATTATGTTGCTATTTGATGCATTTAGCTGATCCAGCTAATGAAAAAATGTTTGCTTCTTGTATGAAAAGTCCCATATTGAATGTGATTTCTGTCTTATGCTGCATTGCATCAGTCTCCATATCCGCATTTTGTTTTACAACGTTATTTTGTTAATGTATTGGCAGAGAGATTGAAAAGTTGAAGCTTGCAGACTTGACTTGCCGACAGGGAGTTATTGAAGTAGCGAAGATGTAAGTAGCATGCTTATTGCCAGTGTTTGTTATTACTGTTTATATTTCCAATGTGAAACATGCCCTATTTTGTATTTGCAAGCTGACTTATACAAGGATTTCCCTTTTTTTTGATGTATGTTTGTTTTGTTACTTAAAAAAGCGGAATCTTTTTCCAAGTCATAGTATCAATTACTTAAGATAATAGTTACTTACATATTTTTTGTTGCAATTATTTGTGCCAAACAGTATATATGGAGTTCACGATGAGGCCAAGGATAAAGATTTCGAACTCGAAATGAGCTGGGTGTGTGAGGAATCAAATCGTCAACATGAAAAGGTAAGAAAGGGTGTGCTTTGGCTTACTTCATACAGTGACATTTTTCTTTCAACTATTCTAATTCAAATAATGATCATATATGGAATTCGCATAGCATAGCATCCACAAATTTTTTTTTGTTTCATCTAACTGGTTTGTATTAGTTCCAGTCATTCTGAAATTATCATAAATAAACTCTTATTCTTTTGATTCAGAGTTTTAGGTTTCTGGTTAATTCTACGATCTCTGATAGTATCATATTAAAGTCATGATTAGCATTTATAAGTAAGAGAGTAATTGAACATGCCTTGAATAAGGCAATACTCAAATGTTCACATGGGGCTGGATATTATTATTTATTTCCTAAAAGCTTATGTGATTCAATAATACCATATAATTCTTCCAGGGGGTTTTAACTGAGTTGTCATTTCCATGTTTTCTTTGATTTGAGTCTGAAAATCAACTGGGTCTAATTGTTTTCCAAGTTTTGGCTGAAAGAATGAAAAGCTAGTGAAATTCTTAGGTTAAAGAGAGACTGACATGGAGACAATTGGTTTGCAATTGTATAGTTTTGGTTTTTAAAGCTCACTCAAGACCTTTAATGTGTGTGTCGATTGAATGTATTTGACAAAATCATGATGGTGCGGTATTGAATTAATGATATGCAGGTCCCGGAGGAGCTTCTAGAAGAAGCTAAGACAGCAGCCAAAGCAGCTCTTGAAGAAATGGATGCAGATTAACAGATCAAAAGTATGTATCCCAAAGATGTATTTCATTAACTTGTAATAGAGAGCATTGAGAACATCTATAGAAAATTCATAGGCTTTTAATTTGAAGATTGCTCTGAAAAATTGGATTCTTGTATGTTTTTTGATGATTTCCGTTGCTGTGGAGAACTGTTTCAAAGTGCTCTAAAGACTGCTCTTATCAATTAATTTAGTGTTGAATTCTATCTGTCTTGGCCACTCTGGTTTGAGAAAATGTTGTATGAAACCAAACCTATCTTAATTCTCTTACTCTGCACGTTACTTTCCATGGAAGCATTTTATCAAACTGAGCATTGCCTATGAGCCATAACACAACAGTTAGGGGAATTATTCTTTTGAATAAAAATAAATCTCTAAAAAAATCAGTCAACACTAAATCCCTATATTTTCTCCACGTAATCCTCCCATTTTCAACCCTTATTTACATATATATACATACATATCCTAAGTTAATAGGAATATAATTAATCTCATATTATAATGGAGTCTCTGCAGAAAAAATTGTTTCCTAAGCGGTTCAAGGAAAAAAGGAAAGTCAAAGAAAAATCTATCAAAAAGAGAAAAGTAGCACTGATTAGTGTGATTGAAAATAAGAAATTAAAATTGCAAGAAGAAGAAGAAAAAAGAGTCCAATTGCAAGAAGAAGAAGAAGAAAAAAGAGTCCAATTGCAAGAAGAAGAAGAAAAAAAAAGAGTCCAAGACAATGACACTTCATTATATCAACCATCTTTAAAGAAACCAATACCTACTTTTGTTGATTATAATAAAGTGAAGAAGACTTTGTCTGATTGGAAACAATTGAAGATAAACCGTGAAAGAGAAACGGCTCGACTCAAACTTGAGCAAATTAAAAATACAGCTGATTTTAATGGAAGCATGGATGCCATGAATGATTTTTACGAGCTCATTGGATTTTCAATTATTTAGAAATAGAAGAAATTACGTACACCGTATTGAGTGTATTGAGAAATTCTTGTACCTATACTAAATTATAGTGGATTAATTTTTTTGGTCAGGATGACCCGTGGTTTTTACCCTTATTTTAAAGGGGTTTTCCACGTTAAAATTCTCGTCTCTTTTGCGATCTATTTTTCTATATTATTTTCTTACCTTTGTTACATGTAACCCTTGCTTTAGCATAAGAACCAGGTCTGCTATTTCCAAACTCAGCGAATTAAACATTTTAAATTTGCAGTTCTTTTGGGTCCCAAACTAAATATCCTTCATTTAAGAAAATAAAATGGTTGCATATATTCATGAAAACAATAAAAAGTGTTAAGAGATGTCCATTCAACATTTAAAAAAGCATTAATAAAAATGCAGAAAAATATTAAGAAATGAAAAGAATAAAATTGTTAAATTTAACTTATCATTGTCTACCAAATAGTGGTAGTTATTCAAACTGAAATAACTAACTGATAAGTTTGCGAGAAAAAAAAGTTAAAAGGTCCTAGATGGAGAGCCTTTATGATATCAGGCAACTGGTTTGATGAATGAAAATAGGCATCAAATGTATTATTTTTGCTTGAACTTTGTCTTGTTGACAATGTGAATAACTGAATTATTATCACAAGAATTTGTGACCGGTTGTGGATGTTGAATACCAAATCTTGTACGAGGTATAAACTCGTGGTAGATCGTCTAGTGTCATGATAAGATCTCCAATCCAAATAAGTGAAGCCATTTCGTGTGAGGTTTTAGTTGATCTTGAATAAAAGGCCTTTGGTTGCCGCTTGTTTGATGAATTTAAGTATATCTTTAGGGCAAGTGTACATCCATTGCTTGAGATACAAATTGTCTTCACTATAAATGCTTACATATTAGACTTCTGAAACAAGCAGGATTAGCCAAAGATATGACAGTGTTACTGTGGTTTGGATCCATTAGGGTTGAGGCCAGTTTGACACCAAACAATTAGTTTCTTGAAGTGCCTTTTTAAGACTTTGCAACTTCAAAACCCAGGAAATATTTCATATTACCCAAATCTTTGATACTGAATTGTGTGTCTAAAACAAGGTTTAAGTTAAAAAAATCATCCAAGTAGTTTCAGCAAGCATTAAATCATCAACATATACAAGAACAACAATGAAGAAATTATTGGCATACATAGTAAATAACGAATTCATATTTGGATTGTATATAAACCAAGTCAATTAGGGTACTGGTAAGTTTATAGTTCCAATGATGACTAGTTTGCTTTAACCCATATAGCATTAAGATATTATCAATTATCGACATGTATAACATAAATCTGATATAGAAATTTATTGCATTGGAATACCATTTACATGTTCATGAATATATTAATATGCTTAAAATATATGTAAAAAACTTATAATATTTTTAAGAAAAAAATGCAAAATGATATTTATAAGCTCCATCGAGTTTGTAGTAACTTTTTCATCTCCATAAATTGGGCTTGTTATAGTTTAATATCTACCACCAAAAGCATATTACATGTATGTCAAAAGCATATTACATGTATCTCAATAAGCTTCAGGTCAGAAACGCAGAAACAGAATCATACAAAATCCAATATCATAATAAATTGGTTTTTTAACAGCTAACCACATTATCTTTTAAGTGACTTTACAATTTATAAAGATTATTTATTTGCACTATTGAAATTTTCTCAAATTGATTTTTCTTCACATTGCTATGAACACTGTGCAGAAAGGTACACTGTCTACTAAACAAATACTACTATCCATATCTATGAAAACAGACTGCTCTGAGAACTGAAACATGCCAGCCTCTTTTATCCGTAGGTTTTACACATATTTTAATGTCAGGTAAGAAATTCAACAACTTGTATGCCACAAAATATTTGCTAGTGTCCAAAAACCCACACCAACGTCAATTTCATTTTTGCTGTGTAAATCAAAATTTAAGAACACAACAACACACTACACAAAAAGAGCATAAGTAGAAAGAAAATGAAAAAAACAATTTTTTTATCAAGATATTCGTATGGTCTATCCAAAAAGAGCTAAGACCTATAATCATCTATAAAAATGTTAACATAAAAACTAAATATGGTAAATAAACTGAAAACATTAAACCAAAAATATTCAGTGATGAAAATGTTGTAAAAAGTCTTGTTTATAAACCACTATCAATTTTAAAAAATCTTGACACTGAAAACTTTTTTTGGAATTGTCGCTACTGCGAAAATCGGCGCCGGCTGACAGAAGAGTCGCCACCGTGCGTTATTTATCCTACAGGAGGGAAAGGAAACGCTCGAAGTAAACCTCGCAAAAAAAACGGGGAAAAGGTATGGTCATCGCAACCAAAACCTGGGTTCGGGAGTCGGTTACGCAAGGGGAAGGTATTAGCACCCCTCACGTCCGTCGTACTCGACGGGATCCACGCTTGCTTGGGTTGTCTAAAGGATGCAAAACAATCTATCTACGGCTGCTAAATCTAAACAGAAGGGAATTGACTCGATAGAGCGTCGCACTCTACGCCTACGTATTCTCAAGAGAGAAAGTCAGAGTCAACGTAGTTCGGGACTACGGGGAAAATTGGCTCGCCAAGACTTCGCGTCTTGTGCCTACGTACTTCCACACTGCATGGAAGATCAGAGCTTACGTAGTTCAGGCTAACTACGGCTAGGCTGGGTATTCTCACACAGCAGTGAGAAATTAAACTGGTTTCAAAGGTACGGGAACCTATGGGAAAAACTACGGTCTGGTCTCAAATGCACTCGGGCAAGAGAGAAAAAAGGGAACATCAGTCGTCAGCGGGAAAGTCTCGATCGCACAGCAGCGAGAGAACTAAAGAGTTAGTTGTTAGTGTGCTCGCTAGGATATCGCATCCTATGCCTACATATTCTCGTCTGGTACGAGAAATCAGAGCAGCTGTAGTTCGGCTACTTCGGGACCACAGCTCAAATCTCGTTTTATTAACATTCTGAAAAATGGTTACAATGATTGAATACTGAGAAATAAACTCCTAGGAAATACTATCCCATCCATCTATCATGGAAAATCAAATGGAAAATAGTCCCCTAACAAGTGGACTTCTAAAATTATCTCTAAAAGTGAATAAACTCTATGAAAAAAATACACTCTAAAAAAAAATATTACATCTAATATTTTTTCTCTTTTTCATACTTCTATTTTCTTCTTTTTTTTCATGTCTTTCTTTTTCTATTTTCTCTTCATAATCTTTTTCTATTCTTCTTCAATATTCTTTTCTATTTTCTTTCAATATTCTTTTCTATTTTTTTCAATATTCTTTTCTTGATATATTCTTTTCTATTTTTTTTCAATATTCTTTTCTTGAATATTTCTTTTTTCTCAACATATTTTTTTATTGTATTTCTCATTTACTATAAAAGAAACTAAACAAATAAAAGATAAGAAAAAAAATACAAGGGGAGGGGTACATCAGTTATAGGGGTGAGTACAAGTAGAAACAAAAAAAAAAACAAAAAAACTGGGCCCAGCCCAGCAGCTGTTGCTGCAAAAAACGGAGGGGGGCACAATACTGAAACTGGGGGTGCACATTGGGCCTGGCCCATAGTTCAGCAAAGAGCACATGGAGGGGGGGGGGAAGAGAGAAACGCAGGTGCAGATAGTAAAACCAATGGGCCTCGGAGCCCAATCCATGGCCACATATCTTCTTTCAGCAAAACCCTAATCCCCCAATCTTCCCCTTGCACTGTTCACCTTCTTGGCGCCGTTCTCTCTTCTCCGATTCTTCTCTCAAACTCTCTCGCTCCCTCTCGTATCCGTCTCTCTCTGATCTTCCCTTGTTCTTCAATTTCAGTCTCAATCTTTCTCCCCAACCTCTTCGCTCACACCGACAGACCAGAAAAAAAACCGTAATCTCGTAATCACCAGCGACATAACAAGCAATTAATCGAAGCAAGAACTAACCACGATCTGAAAATCTTCATATGAATCCATTAGAGGTTTTGAAGCCATACGTTCTTGCGAGGATAATACTTGAAGAACTGAAGAATACGAAGGCTCGATGGATGAAACTCGTGAAGACTCAAGGCGTGTTCTCTGATGAATGATGAACGCGTTTGATGACTTAAGCTTCTTTCTGGGGAATGGTTCTTGATGACGTACTGAAGATTGTAGTTGATGTTCTTCTGGAAAGAATAAAGATGATGGATCTTCCGATGAACAATGTTGAAGGAATCTGGGGGATTTTCTTGAAGGTTTAAACAAACTCAGGAACAATATTCGATGAATCACAGGGAGATCTTCTGGAGGAATCTGGAATGAAGATCACTGAAGAGTATCTTGTTTCTGGAAAACGTTTGAGTCTTTTGCTGAGTTCTTTGAAGCCTTTGGATGAACACTTGAACGTGTTAAAGATTTCCGGCCAGAACTTGTTGAAGGTAGTTGTTGAAGTTTCTGGAGGGATGATGAATTGAAACGATGACGTTGAAGGTTCATCGGAAACTGGAAAAGGATGAAGATTAGAAAAATTCTGGGAAAAGTGACCTCCGGCGAAGTTGGTTACGGCGGCCGGAGTAAGTTAATGTGGCCGGAAGTTGTTGGGCACGGTGGTTGCATGGCCGCCGGCCATGCAACCGGTGAGGCTTAAGGGAGGACGCGTGGCACTGGTTGGTGGAGGCGGTTAGGGCATGCAGGACGCGTGGAGGGAGAGGGGCTTAGTGGGGTGCCACGCGTGTGGCATGGAGGGAAAGTGTGGGACCTCCTTTGGACTTAACACATGTATCAGACTTATATACACATGCAATTTTCGGACTTTGCTGAATTGGGCTTTTCTGAAGTTGTGGATATCTGGCCCAACGAATGGATTGATGAACAAAATACAAAACAGACTAATGATGGATTAACGTGGATTAATAAAGCTAAAATGAATTAATAGAAATGCAAAGGATTAATGCAAGTGCCAATTAACATGATATGAACGGATTAATATGGATTAACATGGAATTAATTGGGTTAATGGACGATGGATTAATGAAAATGAATAAGCTGCTACTAATTAACACGAAATTGAAAGTTAACTAATCTAATAAAACTAAACAATTAACATCTATTAATATCTAATAAAAACTATATTAACCTATTAAAAGAAACCAATTAATTTCTATTTAAACTAACAAACAAATAACTCCAAAATCTATTTAATATTCTCATATTCTATTTGAAAACCAAAACCAAAATCTATCTAAAACTATTAATCTCTAATTAAAATCTATTAATATCTAATAATATCTAAAAGAAAATTAAAACTATTAAAAATATTAAAAACTATTAATATTCTATATTAACCTAAAATGATTAAAAAAACTATTACAACCCTAATAATGCCTAATAAAATCCAGAAAAATCACAATAATTCCCGAAGGAACAAAAATAGCACTGAACGACAAATAAAACCACGAGAGCGCACCGGGACAACCAGTAAAAAATAAACGGACACCGAAACATCCCTTAAAACAACAGCGCAAGCTGCAAACACCGGGAATAGCACGACTGCTCAAAAATACGATTCTACTTATATAAACTGATTAAAAACACCTGAAACGCGAGACGAGGGCTGTGATCCCGATAAAATCAAAACAACTGAAAAATGCACTGTATGCGATATGCGGATGCGAATGCGGTCATGCGTCGAAACATCGAGCCAGATACGGGACCCGGTTGGTCAAATTTTAGGGTGCAACAGCTGCCCCTATTCAAGCGGCTTGGACCTTGTCGCTACTGCGAAAATCGGCGCCGGCTGAACAGAAGAGTCACCACCGTGCGTTATTTATCCCACGGGAGGGAAAGGAAACGCTCAGAGTAAACCTCGCACAACACGGGAAAGGTATGGTCATCGCAACCAAAACCTGGGTTCGGGAGTCGGTTACGCAAGGGGAAGGTATTAGCACCCCTCACGTCCGTCGTACTCGACGGGATCCACGCTTGTTTTCGGGTATGGATTGTTATTCTATCTAAACTATAGGTCAAGGGTTAAAAATAAAAGAAAATGAGAATAAAATGACTCGGCAAAGTATCGCACTTTATGCCTACGTATTCCCGTCTGGAACGAGAAATCAGAGTCAACGTAGTTCGCCTACCTACTGGAAAGGAGGGGAAGGTTGCTCGCTAGGGTATCGCATCCTATGCCTACGTACTTTCATACAGCATGAAAGATCAGAGCAAACGTAGTTCGGGCCACGTACGACACAAGTCTGTTTTGATTGATTTTATTCCTTCTGAAAAAGGTTTTTCTGATTAACAGTCCAAGAGGACAAAAATGACGCTTTGATGAGTTCACATTCTTTTACGAAAGAAGTGTCTTTTATTGTGTTTGAAATCTTTATGTGTTTTTCTGTTTGTTTTGAGAAAGAAAGAGACAGAACTCTAACCTACGGTTGCGAAGGGAAACAAGCTATCCTAATGTTATCATGCATGGGTTGAGACCTAGTGTCTATCATGCTCCTCTCTTGCACAGAGAGAAACAGAGATCCTACGGGATAGGCAGAAACAGAAACAATATCAGATATATACAGTAAAACAGTAAAATGCATGGATGCAACAGTACAAGCGAGGCAAGGGAGTCCCACTCAACCTCGAACCTAGAAAACAATAGGCAAAAGTGAACAGGTTTCACTTTCAACCCAGCAGGGTAAACAGCAAACAATACAGTTCAGAAAACCAATCAATACATCAACAAATGAAATACAGCAATAAAACAAACAGCTTCAGCAGCTCTGAGTCAGCAACTAGCTTCAAGCAATCTCCAATCAACTACAGGCTTCAACAAGCATCAATCTCCATCTTCATGGCCTTCAGACAAGGGCTTTGATCATCAGTCTTCCATCTGCAATGGCTTTTCTTCAAGCTCAAACCTCCAGGATGAGGGATCAGTCACAAGAGTGAATTGAGTGTTAAGCGATCAGCTGACTACCAAAGGTGGTGAACAGACTGCTTCTAACACAAGAGGCATTTTCTCTCAAGAGTTCTATCTCATAGACACTATCACCAAGCCTTCCAAAGAAAGGGGGTGAGTGTCTTAGAGAGACTCTGAATCACAGAGAAGAATGGATGCAGACAAGGCCATCCATGTTTGAGAAACAATCATTCTAATCTAGAGCTCTGCCTAGCTCCTAAACCCTAGTCTCCTCAGCATCTGCCAGCAAGAAACTCCTCCTCAACTCTGACAGTTGATCTTCAATCTTTGAATCTCCAATAGCTTCATCTCCACAAATCTTCAGCTTCCCCAGGGCCCCAGACAAACCCAATACCCAAACAAACAATCAATAAACCCCAGAGGGCACACCACACCAGACAGCAGATATACAAACAGTAATAATAGCAGTAGGGGAATCCTAATTGTTCTCTAAGGGATCTAATAACTACCCATAGCCCCCTATAGTCCCATAACTAATCTATTCAAACCCTAAGTCCTAAGGGAGAAAATTGAACTTCCTAAGTTGTCACCTAAAACCCTAGTTTTGTTCATGATATTCAAGCATTTATTAATCACCTAAAATTAACTCTCAAAAATGGGAACTAAAATATTTCTACAAGCTTAATGTCTAAATTAAACAACCTAAAAAGAATGGGCAAAAAATATTAAAGCCTCTAATAGAACAAAAATTAACAAAATCACATATGAAATGAAACTATTTAAAAGGCTATTTATTTGGAAAATATGAAAAAAATATGAAATAAAACTAAAAATGAAAATTTATTTTCCTATAATATTCTAGACATTTTAATGAAAATATGGTAAAAAGAATGGATTAAAATGCATTTTTTATGAATTTATTATGATTTTATGAAAATGGTAAAATAAAATGGAATTAAGAAAAATAAAATTGGAATTAAAATGCAGGAGGGGTGTTAAAAGAAGCTACGCGCAGTTATAATCTGGATGGGCCTCATAATGGGGGGTGTTGGTAGCGTTTACACTAGGCCCAGGAAAACACTCAGCATTAGTGAAAAACAATAAGAAGCGCTGGGGGTAAGAATAGCAGTGAAAACACGCTCAAATTGGAAATGGGCCTATTACTGGGGGTGGGATTAGCAACAGAATCTGAGGCCCGCCCGTTTCAATTAATGAAACGGTGCGTTTGGCACCCAGTCAATTCCCTCCAAATCTGAAATCAAATAATAGCCACACGATGGCTCTCCAAGTCAAGGGTCCAAGGCAAGATGTATGGCCACGATTATGTCTTCCCCAATGGCTCTGTTAGAAACTAGGGTTTCACCATGAAACCTCCATGCACGAGCAAGTTCAACTCAACTGTTCTCCTTATCCAGGCCACGAATCACCATGCTATAAACATGAAAGTTGCTCTAAACCTCTCCCTCTTCAATCCTATGACCTTAGATCAATCTGAAACTCAATAAAACTCTCAACCCGATCGAGGCAAATTCTGATCACCATGGATATACACTGATAAGCATCATCACAATTCTCAATCAAACTTAACCTAAACTAATCTACACATAATGGAGATTAACCTGAGCTATCCAACTAACATTCTAATGGCTTAACCTAAGAGATCTTCACCCTAACAGTTCATTGCACCTGCTCACAACCATCACCAAACCTCTCCAAATTCATCTAAACTAATCTCCTAACCACCTAGATCATCTCTAAACTAACAACAACATGCCTAACTAACTGAATCGAGCTGTGTGATTGAAAACTTACCTTGTGCAAAATCTTGCAAACAGCTATGGAGATTGATGATCTGAAGCTTCTAGGTGTTGGATCTTGATCTATCCTTGGTGTATGTGATTCTGTATGCAATATTCTGGTGATTCCTTGCTTGAATTTTGCTGTCCACTTGCAACTTCAATCTTGATGCTCTTGAACAAAAGTGCTCGAAAATGGATGATTCACACCAAAACTTTGCTTCAATTATGATCTATGATGATGATGGAGTCAGATTGAGTTGATTTTGATGAAAGTTGATGAAGGTTTTGAGAGAATTGTGATGAAACTCCAATGAAAAAGTGTGTGAAATTTTGTGGAATTCTTGGTGCAAATGAGGCCAACCCTTGCCAAATTCTCCTTTCATGAATATATAGACCCCAAATGAACATTCTAGATCCATCTTGCACATTCCCTTGTTTTCAAACTTTGGCTCATTTTTGATTATGTTTCTTAAATGATAAGCAACCATGGATAACTTCATTTTTTCCTTCTAAACTCAAAAAAGTGGGTGAACCATTGTTCTTAGAATTGTTTTTCCATTCAAAATCATATATTGGAAGTCTCCATTTGGACTTGTAAATCTCCCAAACCATTTTCCAACTTGAAATTATTCACTTTATAAGCCTTTTTAGTTCATATTTTGACCAATCATGCAACTCCATGCTATGAGCTTCTCCAATAACTTGTGACCTTCTTTCTAGACTTAAAATCCCATTTGGAGCAAGTTTGATGTTGTAAGTTTTTCCATTTGAGGCCTCCTTGTATGAGTTTTGGGTATAGGTTAAAATGACCTGTAATTCACAAATGCCCAAAATACCCTTTGCTTGTCAAGACCATAAGTTGAGTTCTCCACATCATATGAAGGCATGCCATACCATTCTAGAAAGCTAAGACAACGAGGAACAACTCTTATGTTGACCAAGAATTCATTTGAAATCTCCTTGAGGGGTAAAACTAGCTTGGAAGTCAAGTCACTTTCACAGACAAAAATTCAGACACCCCAAATGACCTGTAACTTGTAAGGACCATAACTTGAGTTCTATAAATCTCCTTGAGGTCCTCCACCACTCAAATTAAAGGTCTTGAGATCCTCTACAAGTTTCATGTTGGCCAAGAAGCCATTTGAAGTTAGCATTTTGACTTATCTTGCTTGGAAATTTGACCTAAACTAGGGGATTTTACAGAGAAACCCTAATTTAGTAACTCCTCTTCTCCTTGATTTCTCTTGAATTTTCCTTGTCATATCTCCATATCCTTCTTCATATATCAAATGTTGATCCCCACATCTCTCCAATAGACTTGAATGCCCTCTTAAGTCAGTCAATTGACCTAGGGTTGACCTAGGGTTGACCCAGATGAAACCCTAGTTGACTGTCTTCAACTATAGCTCTTGTGCTTTCATCAATGACTTGTTTTCTTCTCCAAATGACTTTGTAAGTCTCTCAAGATGTCTAGATGCCTTCAATCCACAGCTCACAACCCTCTTGTTGACCCTCAGATACCCTCAGCTAGGAGATGATCCCAAGGCTTGATCTGCTGAACTCTTTGCCTTCAAATTCTTTCCTGATGACTTGAATGAGGTTGAATTATGATGATAACCTCTTGCTAGGCCTCTAGAGATGGAAGTAATGATTGGTCCCCTGTTGAATGACTTGCTATGCTTATGCTATGCAGATGGTTAGTCTATGTACATGACTCTAAATGCTAATGATAATGATATTAAAACATGAACCCAAGGAATAAGGTTGAGCAAATTTTAGGGTGCAACAGACCTGAATGGATGAAGAGCGCTCAGCCTTCAAACATTCAAAGGTAGATGACGGTTGAATACAAATGAAACCCTGAAATTTGCCAACCGCGGGAATATACTGCAAAACTGCTTGAGGAATAGCCTCCAATGAACTGAAGTTTGGTTGTCACGGCAACAACTGGTCAATTATCTGATAAATTTTTTCTCCCGTTTCAACATCAATCACCTGTGCGACGCCACAAGTATTGGAATAATGCTTCGAAAAGCAAACGACTTGATTCCCATCTCTCTTATGGGATCAAATCCTGTCATCTCACAGTTCACTGCGAACTTGAGGACAATTCTCTTGGGGAACTTCTGAATCGACTGCTCGGCACCCATTCTGTCAACAGGAGGCGGCTTCAGAAATCTGATATATGTCAATCTTTTTTTTCAGTGCCGACGTAACAACCAAATATGAAGAATCACTCCGCTGGGGGAGAAAAGAAGCTTAACCACACAACTCTGCAGGGGAACAAACTCGAAATCCAATATGTAACCAACCTGGTCCATGCTTCGAAATGCGTATGCTTGAAATGATGCAATGCCCTATATGACATGAATATGCTATGCGCTCTGTTTGAAAATGCGAGGCCCAGACGGCATGGAAATGCTATATGTTTGTATAAATGCTATGACGCTATATGTTAATGCTAATGCAGGCTCGAGCTGCCAGAGAACACCAGGTCTACAACCACTTGGCAAAATAAATGCCGGAGGCAACGTCAACTCTACTGGGGATAAACTGACGTCACAGAATCATCTCAGCAAAATAAATGCTGGAAAAGGGAACCAAATCCGCTGGGAATAACCATCCTGCTGGAGAAATGGAAAGGCAACCCTGCTTGGGGAGAAAGAAACAAACAACCCTGCTTGGGGATGCTCTCTTCAAACCATTGGCAACTGATTATGCTCTGCGGGGGTTGACCCAAACCGGGGTTGATTGCGCGCAGCACCCTGCTGGAAATGCCCTTACTATCAAGGATATCAATCTTAATCTGCTGGGGATACTCCTGATCCTACTCTGATACGGGGTAAAAATACAATTTCAACTCTTCTGGGGATAATACACAACTTTCATCTGCTGAAGAGTAGCAATTCTGATTTAACAACTTCCACGAGGAATTCAACCATTAATCAGAGTGCTGGTATCCATCGAGCTTCGTATCGGGGAACATGACAACATGCGAGTCATCGGGAATTACTGTGTCAGATACCTTTAGGGTTTTATTTTTTACTGGTTTAGGATAAACATGGACTATGTACAAAATGGTAGATATGGAAAATACTAGACGAGAACTAGCATTCAAGGGTAGACTACCAGGCGAGAACTGATAGGAAAATAGGTTATCGGACGAGAATTGATTCGGTTTGGACATCAGACGGGGCTGACTGGATAACAGACTGAGGCATAGACAACCAGGCGAGAACTGGCTGAAAACTGACGTACACCAGACGAGAACTGGTATAACACATAAGTTAAAACACACGATGGTCAGACGAGAACTGATTACGCGACGACATGTACCAGACGAGAACTGATACAACACTTGAAGAAACGGTGACCAGACGAGAACTGGTTACAATAAACTACACCAGACGGGAACTGATGCTTACAATAAACTACATCAGACGGGAACTAATGTTTACGGAAGGATGGACCAGACGAGAACTGGTTACCGGTTTGCCAGGCGAGAACTGGACTTTGGAAATAACTGGTTACTGACACGCAACAGGTTTAAACTGTATGATAACAATCCACCGACAACACGGCTCTTCTCAGGTTTTTTGATAAGGGTATTGACATGATTCCCCGATACTCAACTCTGGCTGGGGATAAACAGATTGGCTTGAACAACTTGCCCCAGTACAATTCAACTTACCCCAATCTAACTCTTGGGAATATCGCTCTGAACAGCTCGCTACGAGACGACCTCGAGATTACTTGCCCCGGTATCTGTACGACAACAAAATTCAATCTCCATTAACACTTCTGCAGTGACTTGCCCCTGATTGAGCGTTCTAGCGACTTAACCTGATCTGATTATTCACTGGAAGGTTCTGCTTTCAAATCACAACATTCTAGGTGATTGCCCCCGATTGGGTCTCGAGAAGACTCACTTCTGATCAACTGCTTCTCAAGCATACTGCCCCTGATCCACTGATGCTTCGGGACTTGTCTTCAGACTAACTGATTCTGAACTTACTGGAAGTCAATGCCCCTGATTCAAAGGGTTTCACAACATACACCATTCTGGTCCAGACTGCTGAATTATTCGGTCCTGCTCGATTATTCCCTGTTGGAATTTCTTTCATGCCAACTACTAACCTGCAATTAAAAATCGTCTGTTCACGAATGGTAATCTCAATGCAGTGCTCATGCAGATTTTGAAAAAATTTGAGCTGTCACTCATTTACATGTCATGATTGTGAGCCGAATGAACCAAAGTTCAAACATAGTGCTTACGTGGTTAGTGAAAAATACAACAAGGATGTGACTAGCAAGTCAGGAAGGAGTCAGGTTACTCAACCTTATCGTAATGCGCTTCAGAATAACCCTACCTCAATTAGGTCTTTTAAGGGTTGTATCATGGTCGGGTTCACGGTTCGTGAAACAAAGGATATTTGGCTCAAATTTTGATTTGTACCCACCCCTTCTACGTGATGATCTCCGATCCTAAGGTTCAGTTAACCTGGCACAAGCGCTCGCCTCTTCGAGAGGTATGTTGACTGATAAGAACCACAATTAAGGAACTCACGAGGTTTTCAGAGTGATAGTTACTCCTTCTTCGTTTTTGGTGTCTGTGTACACGACTTTGTGACTCGCTGGGGAAAAATTTTCTATCCCTTCTTTTTCATTCTTTTGATTCCCTAATTTTTGCCTGGACTGACTCCTTTCGAGTTCTTTTTGTTTTTTTTCGTTTTCTTTTGAAGTCCAGCGGGATGCCCTGATTTTTGCCTAAGTATTAGCTTTCCCAACTTTTTCTTTCTTTTTACTTAGCGGGCCTTCTTTCTCTTCCTTTTGGAACAAAGTCGTGTGACACTGGTTGTCTTGATTGCTCCGAAAGGATTGTAACTGTCTTACTCCTGATTGATGAGGTATGACCTCTTGAAAGGTATAAACTGATTGGTCCTTGAAAGACAACACTCCTCTGTAAGACTTGAATGCTCGATCAAGCTAACTGACAACTACCCTGCCCCGGGTTAAGATGTGAGGGTTTAAAAGTCCGAAAAAATTTTCTACTTCCTGGCTCGAAGTGGTTAACAAGGGACTAACTCCTTATATCTCCAGTGTTTGGGGGATTTGAAACAATGCCTTGTACGTCATCAATAAGGTCTTATCTGAAAGCATACGATCATCGGTTATGAGTTTATTTCGTCATCCTCCCTCCAATCTTTGCTAGTCACAGCGATAAAGTGAAGGTGAATAAAATGCAAGTGTCAGTGCAATGCAGTAAATGAGCGACAGCGACATGATTAATTCAGAAAAATGCATAGTCACTTTATTAATATCACCATTCGAAACATACAATGTTTAACAGCAGGTAGTAACTAACAGAAAAGAAACTATAAATGCAAATGATATAAAAGTCTGAGGACTGCCAATGCTGAGGCGCCTGCCTGTCTGGACCATTGGCTTCTTTGCTGGGGCATACTTTCCGAGTCTACGAGCTTAGACAACTGAGCGGTTGGTATGAACAAACAGAAATCCTTCTCGAAAGGAAATGCAATCCTGGTCAATCAACTGTTGTACTTTCTCCTGAAATGCTTTACAATCTTCAGTAGCATGCCCCGGAGAGCCACCATGGTAACCACACTGAACGTGGGGATTGTACCCAGGAGGGTAAGGTTCTGGAACTGGCTTAAGAGCTTTAGGTTCCACCAAAGAACTCTGGATCAAAGATGGTAGCAGCTGACTATACGGCATAGGCACTGGGTGAAAAGGAGCTTTCCTTCGCTCCAAGTTGTTGCGAGGTCGATTCTGATTATGACGCTGAGTCTGATAACCTCGGCCACGAGTTTGCTGCTTTGCAATGGAAGCGACATAAGATTCCTGATATGGTGCCCTAGGCACGGCTGTCTGTTCAGTATAACAAGCCACGGGAGGTACTGATCTCTGATAAGATGAAGAACCAACAAAATTCACTGATTCGCTTCGAGGATATTCAACATTTGGCATGACTGCATTGATCACAACTCTTTCTTCACTCTGATAGTCACAAGGATATTCAGTTTCACCAGCTTGATCATTTGAAGTAATCTGAATTTTCCCAATTCTTATGGCATACTCAAGGCGTTCTCCTAATGCTACCACGTCAGAGAAACTTAACGGAAGTCCAAGCAATCTTTCGAAGTACGGATCTTGTAGGGAGTCTACAAACATGCTCGTCAACTCTCGGTCTAAAAGCGGTGGATGCACTCTAGCAGCAAATTCTCTCCATCTCTGAGCATACTTCCTGATAGGTTCATTATTCTCTTGAGACAATTCTTGCAACTGCATGCGATGGGGAGCTATGTCTAGGTTATAATCGTACTGCTTCAGAAAGGCTCTGGCTAAATCCATCCATGACTGAATCTGATTTCTCTCTAACTGCATATACCACCTCAAAGATGCCCCAATCAGACTATCTTGAAAGCAATGGATCATCAATTTGTCATCTCGCACAAACGAAGTCATTCTTCGACAGAACATCATCAAATGTTGCTTCGGACAGCTATCTCCCGTGTACTTCTCAAATTTTGGCACTTTGAACTTATAAGGCAACACCAGGTCAGGAACCAAACACATGTCTACAGCATTCAGGTTGACAGCATCTTTGACTTTCAAAGCTTCAACTTTCTCTTCCAATGCTTGGAGTTTCCTATCCGTCTCAAGAGCTCTTGGATCTACCATCCCGGCCATTGGAATATCTCTTCGGTAATTCATCACAGGGAAAGCAACACCTTGATTGTTAACAGGAGGAGGACGTTCATTCTGGACAACAAACTGCTCATGTCGATCTCGGTTTTCAATAGGAGGCTGTACAACTTGGTCTGCAGTAACGTTGTTCACTTGCGGGAAGTCTTCCATAGAATCATACAGAGGGTTGGACGTCATAGTGAACCCCGCCAAGGTGTTAGGAGACTGGAAATTGCCTTCAGACATAGCTACCAATAATCTTCAGCTGACTTCAATGCTTGATTCTGCTCAAATCTACTCAACCCCTAGGTCGGTCTTCTGACAATCAACAGCTGCTCAATCCAAACTCCAGGTAATCACCTTCAGGAAACAAAGGCTAGATCAGAACTCTGGCTAACTGGAGGATGATATGCAATATGATGCAACACTGTTATGCACATGATATGCAAAATGCAGCAAACAACGGGACCACAGCCCCCACACAATCTCTGAATACTGATGCGCTACTGACGGAGTACGTTTTCTCTGAAGAGAAGACCAAAATAACGGGTAGGTTGGAAGTCAAGTTTCCTGCAAAAAAAAACTCCACTCACAGGTGTGAACCTATATCTGACAAGGTACGGCATCCTATGCGGTCGTCAGCGTCACAGACTTTCAAAACTGACGATACGATTCCCAGAAGGAGTGGCATCATCAAGTCTTGAAGAGGCTCACTTAGCTAACTTCCAAATGATCGGTTCCCAGAGTCGACAACCCAACTAACCAGCAACCCGAGCCACCCAAAGGGTGGGACAAGAGGCCAACCAGAAGAACCTCGTCTGAGTGTAGATTTCGCGGGACACTAAGACATGCAAAGCATGTGTGCGCCCACTAATCTCTACTCTAAGTCTAAGGTGCACTCAAGCCCAGGTCCGGCTTATCTCTCAATCATAGAACACCCGTCACACCCCAATAGCACAACAACAACAGATAATATCAATAAACACCAATAGACACGCAAACAAGCGCTAGGATTGACTCTCTCTTAGGGGACGTTGGATCCCACACGCACAAGAACTATCGCAGTCCTTAGCAGCCAGGGGACACTCATTCCCCAGCAGAGTCGCCAGCTGCTGGGGATCGCCCCAAACAGCCAGGAAAAACCTAAGGCGAGACTCGAATAGGGAACTATCGCAGTCCTCAGCAGAGTCGCCAGTTGTCGCTATTGCGAAAATCGGCGCCGGCTGACAGAAGAGTCGCCACCGTGCGTTATTTATCCCACAGGAGGGAAAGGAAACGCTCGAAGTAAACCTCGCAAAAAAACGGGGAAAAGGTATGGTCATCGCAACTAAAACCTGGGTTCGGGAGTCGGTTACGCAAGGGGAAGGTATTAGCACCCCTCACGTTCGTCGTACTCGACGGGATCCACGCTTGCTTGGGTTGTCTAAAGGATGCAAAACAATCTATCTACGGCTGCTAAATCTAAACAGAAGGGAATTGACTCGATAGAGAGTCGCACTCTACGCCTACGTATTCTCAAGAGAGAAAGCCAGAGTCAACGTAGTTCGGGACTACGGGGAAAATTGGCTCGCCAAGACTTCGCGTCTTGTGCCTACGTACTTCCACACTGCATGGAAGATCAGAGCTTATGTAGTTCAGGCTAACTATGGCTAGGCTGGGTATTCTCACACAGCAGTGAGAAATTAAACTGGTTTCAAAGGTACGGGAACCTATGGGAAAAACTACGGTCTGGTCTCAAATGCACTCGGGCAAGAGAGAAAAAAGGGAACATCAGTCGTCAGTGGGAAAGTCTCGATCGCACAGCAGCGAGAGAACTAAAGAGTTAGTTGTTAGTGTGCTCGCTAGGATATCGCATCCTATGCCTACATATTCTCGTCTGGTACGAGAAATCAGAGCAGTTGTAGTTCGGCTACTTCGGGACCACAGCTCAAATCTCGTTTTATTAACATTCTGAAAAATGGTTACAATGATTGAATACTGAGAAATAAACTCCTAGGAAATACTATCCTATCCATCTATCATGGAAAATCAAATGGAAAATAGTCCCCTAACAAGTGGACTTCTAAAATTATCTCTAAAAGTGAATAAACTCTATGAAAAAAATACACTCTAAAAAAAAATATTACATCTAATATTTTTTCTCTTTTTCATACTTCTATTTTCTTCTTTTTTTTCATGTTTTTTTTTCTATTTTCTCTTCATAATCTTTTTCTATTCTTCTTCAATATTCTTTTCTATTTTCTTTCAATATTATTTTCTATTTTTTTTAATATTCTTTTCTTGATATATTCTTTTCTATTTTTTTTCAATATTCTTTTCTTGAATATTTCTTTTTTCTCAACATATTTTTTATTGTATTTCTCATTTACTATAAAAGAAACTAAACAAATAAAAGATAAGAAAAAAAATACAAGGGGAGGGGTACATCAGTTATAGGGGTGAGTACAAGTAGAAACAAAAAAAAACAACAAAACTGGGCCCAGCCCAGCAGCTGTTGCTGCAAAAAACGGAGGGGGGCACAATACTGAAACTGGGGGTGCACATTGGGCCTGGCCCATAGTTCAGCAAAGAGCACACGGAGGGGGGGGGGGGGGGAAGAGAGAAACGCAGGTGCAGATAGTAAAACCAATGGGCCTCAGAGCCCAATCCATGGCCACGTATCTTCTTTCAGCAAAACCCTAATCCCCCAATCTTCCCCTTGCACTGTTCACCTTCTTGGCGCCGTTCTCTCTTCTCCGATTCTTCTCTCAAACTCTCTCGCTCCCTCTCGTATCCGTCTCTCTCTGATCTTCCCTTGTTCTTCAATTTCAGTCTCAATCTTTCTCCCCAACCTCTTCGCTCACACCACAAACCAGAAAAAAAACCGTAATCTCGTAATCACCAGCGACATAACAAGCAATTAATCGAAGCAAGAACTAACCACGATCTGAAAATCTTCATATGAATCCATTAGAGGTTTTGAAGCCATACGTTCTTGCGAGGATAATACTTGAAGAACTGAAGAATACGAAGGCTCGATGGATGAAACTCGTGAAGACTCAAGGCGTGTTCTCTGATGAATGATGAACGCGTTTGATGACTTAAGCTTCTTTCTGGGGAATGGTTCTTGATGACGTACTGAAGATTGTAGTTGATGTTCTTCTGGAAAGAATGAAGATGATGGATCTTCCGATGAACAATGTTGAAGGAATCTGGGGAATTTTCTTGAAGGTTTAAACAAACTCAGGAACAATATTCAATGAATCACAGGGAGATCTTCTGGAGGAATCTGGAATGAAGATCACTGAAGAGTATCTTGTTTCTGGAAAGTGTTTGAGTCTTTCGCTGAGTTCTTTGAAGCCTTTGGATGAACACTTGAACGTGTTAAAGATTTCCGGCCAGAACTTGTTGAAGGTAGTTGTTGAAGTTTCTGGAGGGATGATGAATTGAAACGATGACGTTGAAGGTTCATCGGAAACTGGAAAAGGATGAAGATTAGAAAAATTCTGGGAAAAGTGACCTCCGGCGAAGTTGGTTACGGCGGCCGGAGTAAGTTAATGTGGCCGGAAGTTGTTGGGCACGGTGGTTGCATGGCCGTCGGCCATGCAACCGGTGAGGCTTAAGGGAGGACGCGTGGCACTGGTTGGTGGAGGCGGTTAGGGCATGCAGGATGCGTGGAGGGAGAGGGGCTTAGTGGGGTGCCACGCGTGTGGCATGCAGGGAAAGTGTGGGACCTCCTTTGGACTTAACACGTGTATCAGACTTATATACACATGCAATTTTCGGACTTTGCTGAATTGGGCTTTTCTGAAGTTGTGGATATCTGGCCCAACGAATGGATTGATGAACAAAATACAAAACAGACTAATGATGGATTAACGTGGATTAATAAAGCTAAAATGAATTAATAGAAATGCAAAGGATTAATGCAAGTGCCAATTAACATGATATGAACGGATTAATATGGATTAACATGGAATTAATTGGGTTAATGGATGATGGATTAATGAAAATGAATAAGCTGCTACTAATTAACACGAAATTGAAAGTTAACTAATCTAATAAAACTAAACAATTAACATCTATTAATATCTAATAAAAACTATATTAACCTATTAAAAGAAACCAATTAATTTCTATTTAAACTAACAAACAAATAACTCCAAAATCTATTTAATATTCTCATATTCTATTTAAAAACCAAAACCAAAATCTATCTAAAACTATTAATCTCTAATTAAAATCTATTAATATCTAATAATATCTAAAAGAAAATTAAAACTATTAAAAATATTAAAAACTATTAATATTCTATATTATCCTAAAATGATTAAAAAAACTATTACAACCCTAATAATGCCTAATAAAATCCAGAAAAGTCACAATAATTCCCGAAGGAACAAAAATAGCACCGAACGACAAATAAAACCACGAGAGCGCACCGGGACAACCGGTAAAAAATAAACGGACACCGAAACATCCCTAAAAACAACAGCGCAAGCTGCAAACACCGAGAATAGCACGACTGCTCAAAAATATGATTCTACTTATCTAAACTGATTAAAAACACCTGAAACGCGAGACGAGGGCTGTGATCCCGATAAAATCAAAACAACTGAAAAATGCACTGTATGCGATATGCGGATGCGAATGCGGTCATGCATCGAAACATCGAGCCAGATACGGGGCCCGGTTGGTCAAATTTTAGGGTGCAACAGGAATGAACAAATAAATATTCAATTTTAAAATTGAATTTTTATATCCAAATTCGATTTTAAATTAAAATCGGATATGATCTCTAAAACCAGTTATAAAATATATAACCGGTTATAAAATTTGGTTATGGATATAACCGGTTATAAACCAGTTTTATAAAAGCAAAATCATTTATATGAATTGGTTATAATATCCTGTTATGATAAATAATTTTATATTGGATATGGATTGGTTATATGAATAAACCAAAATGATGAGCATCCGTAATAATAAGTATGGTAGGGATAAACTTAAGATTGCTAAAGCATGATGGGCAATGACATACATGATGTGTGGTTCATGTGTCCAAAATCTAGGTTTTGTTATTATTTAAAAGAGGTGGTTTAAGAAGGATACATGATGAGTGGTTTACATATGCATGGAAATTATGAATGTTAGGAGAGCTTGGAAGAGGTTGTTATAACTGGCCAAATGTTAAGTAGTAAAGGAATTGCTTCATTCTTCATTGTATTGATCAATAGAGTGTTCCTGAAGGACATCTTTTGGTGTGTCAATAAAAGTGGTAGCTTGTTTGATGTTGTCCTTTTGAGATAAAGGGGTAATCCATGTTTTTTAAAACGTAGTTGTATTGTATGGCTAAGTTTGTGAGAATAGTTAAGACACTTCATTATATCAACCATCTTTAAAGAAACTAATACCTACTTTTATTGATTATAATAAAGTGAAGAAGACTTTGTCTGATTGGAAACAATTGAAGATAAAACGTGAAAGAGAAACGGCTCGAGTCAAACTTGAGCAAATTAAAAACACAGCTGATTTTAATGGAAGCATGGATGCCATGAATGATTTTTACGAGCTCATTGGATTTCCAATTATTTAGAAATAGAAGAAATGAATGATTTTTACGAGCTCATTAGATTTTCAATTATTTAGAAATAGAAGAAATTACGTACACCGTATTGAGAAATTCTTGTACCTATACTAAATTATAGTGGATTTATTTTTTTGGTCAGGATGACCCGTGGTTTTTACCCTTATTTTTAAGGGGTTTTCCACGTTAAAATTCTCGTCTCTTTTGCAATCTATTTTTCTATATTATTTTCTTTTTATTTTTGTTGCGTGTTACTTTGGAACTGTGTTATGGTGTGTATATGTTAAGAGCTCATTATATACGTGAAAGTTTTAATTAAAAATGAAGGTTTATGATAATGAACAATGACAAAATTAGATTATTTTTCAATTTTGTTATTCTATACATTCGATATAATTTTAGTCGGAATCTTAGCAACTGACAATACTTACAACAATACAACTAAAGAGTAAAAAATTAGAATTCAATAGTAAACATGGTGAAATAATTTCTAGTGACATACATAACGTAGTTTTATATTAAAAGTGAATTATGTTTAAAACTTAAATATGAGTGTTTTTTACTCGACGAAAATAAAAACACTACTTACGGTTACTATTATTGGAAAAACCTTTTTGTGATGATTAAACATTTATTTAAATTTTTTTATGTTTCAAATAAGATATATGTTATATTTTGTAAAATGTTTTTTCAGATTTATTTGAAAAATGCATCCACCTATCAATATTTAATAATTTTAGTCCTATGAGCCATAACACAACAATTACATTTTCAATTTCTGTTAATTGATTCATCGTCTAGCATAAATCGATTCACACATTGAAACACAGGTTATTTTCATACAATTTGCGTGTATTATTTCAACGGGAAACGGAAAAGAGTTATATACAGTGGAAATCAATACATAAACTAATTTTTGTTTTTCTTCTTCCCCTGTACATCTGTTAGTTTTAGTTAAATAAAAAGCTTATAACTAGTAATTTAATGGATGCATGCTTAATTTCAAGACTGAAAACCAGGACTGTGGTGAATCAAGCAGCTTCATCCATGTTAATTGCACCTTTGTTACATGTAACCCATGTTTTAGCATCAGAACCAGGTCTGCTATTTCCAAACTCAGCGAATTAAACGTTTTAAATTTGCAGTTCTTTTGGGTCCCAAACTAAATATCCTTCATTTAAGAAAATAAAATGGTTGCATATATTCATGAAAACAATAAAAAGTGTTGAGAGATGTCCATTCATCATTTAAAAAAGCATTAATAAAAATGCAGAAAAATATTAAGAAATGAAAAGAATAAAATTGTTAAATTTAACTTATCATTGTCTACCAAATAGTGGTAGTTATTCAAACTGAAATAACTAACCGATAACACCTTCCTTGAACTGGAGTGAATACCGTGCATGCCAAGTTTGCGAGAAAAAAAGTTAAAAGGTCCTAGATGGAGAGCCTTTATGATATCAGCCAACTGGTTTGATGAATGAAAATAGGCATCAAATGTATTATTTTTGCTTGAACTTTGTCTTGTTGACAATGTGAATAACTGAATTATTATCACAAGAATTTATGACCGGTTGTGGATGTTGAATACTAAATCTTGTACGAGGTATAAACTCGTGGTAGATCGTCTAGTGTCATGATAAGATCTCCAATCCAAATAAGTGAAGCCATTTTGTGTACATCCATTGCTTGAGATACAAATTGTCTTCACTATAAATGCTTACATATTAGACTTCTGAAACAAGCAGGATTAGCCAAAGATAAGAGATGACCATTATGTGATTTCATATTAGAATATGCTAAACTTGAAGTATAGAACATATAGCATGAAGATATTATCAATTATCAACATGTATAACATAAATCTGATATAGAAATTTATTGCATTGTGTTGCACCCCAAAATTTGCCCAACATTTCTTCACCTAGCTTGTGTTTCATTTCATTCACATTAGCATTATCATTTGCATTTCATTGACATGTGTGCAGGAGATCAAGAGGTATAATTACCAATTAAGAGCTATATAAGACTATGAAGCCAGCTAAGAAGGTTATTCAAGTGTTCAAGGGTCGATATCCTTGTCAGAGAAGTTGGAAGATCCTTAGAGAGAGTGGTTGAGGCCAAGTGTGTAGGTCTCCTAACTTGAGAGTTGTGGAAAGTCATCAGATGATTCTGAGGTCATGGAGATGGACTTGAGGTCTTGAGAGAGCTCATGAGAAGTGTTGAATATCACCTTGAGGCCTAGACAGGTCATTGTGCAAGATAAGAAGCCTCAGCCATGAGTGGTGCAGCTAGGGTTTGATTGGGTCAACCCTAAGTCAACTGATGATTTGAAGAAGGTTGAGACCTAATTCAAGAGCCATGTGATCATGGATTGATACATTTAGACGTTATAAGGATGATTTCAAGGTTAACTCATCATGATTGAAGAGTTTGAGAAGTTCCAAGCTAGGGTTCCTAAGACTTGACAGTGTAAAATCCCCTAGTTTGACCCCTATCTTCAAGGCAATTTAACTCAAGATAGGATCTTCATCTCATCTTGACCCCAACATGATTATTGTAGAGAATGATCTCAGATTTAATTTGAGTACTAGAAGTCCTTGATAGGATTTATATAACTCAAGTTATGAGCCAGACAAGTTACAAGTCATCTGAGGCATGTGAATTTGGAGCTTGAAAGTTACCCAACTTGCATGACACTTTTGCCCTAGAAGGATGATTACTATGAACTTTTGGTCAACATGAATGTTGTTCCTTATTCTCTTAGCTTTCCATAGAGCACTAGAAGTCCTTGAAAGGATTTATAGAACTCAAGTTATGGCTTTGACAAGTCAAGGGTATTTTGGGAAGTTATGATTATAGGTCATTTTTTGTTATAGGCCATTTTTACCAACTTAGACACCTCAAATAAAATTTTGTTCAACATGAAAGTTTCTCAAAATGTGGTTTTTACCTTGACCATGTAACAAGGAGACATTGAAATGGCTCAAGGAAAGACTTGGTTCAAGAAGTGGTGAAAAAGGAAGGATTAAAATGGATTAAATGACCAAAAATTCAAATAAATTGATTTGTGTCCAAACAAGGCAAAATTTTAGGTCAATTTTATTGGAAAATACTTTTTGGAAACAATGGCAATATTACATTTTTGGTTTGAGGTCAAATTCATGCACTTCCATTTTGTTACTTCATGATGAAGTAACATATCAAACTTGGACCATTGGATTGCAAACAAGGGAATAATCACCACCAACCAATTCAATATCTCATGAGATGATGATTGCAAGCAAATTCAGGCCAGAACAGAGCAAATACACGACTGTTGCACATGATATTTTGAAGGAGAAATTGAAAATGAAAATCTCATGTGGAAGGTTACAAAAGGTTCTGGATGATTCCTTTAGCTTCTATATAACCATTAGAGTGTGTTCAGCAAGCTTTTTGGAGAAGATTGATGCTGGTTGTAGAGAGAGCAAGTGAAAAATCAGAGGTGAAAACAGAAATCGTATTTGGAGTTTTAAGGAAAATCAAGCCAAATCAAGGTGTGCATCAGCTTCAGAGGAAGATTTGGAGTGAGTCTGGATCATATTGAAGGCTGAATCGAGCAAGGAGTGTGACTGTTCTTCATCTGAAAACAGGTTGGTACAAATCAATTTCTTGCATGATTTAGGCAGTGTTAGATAGCAATTCATATGCGGTTAGGATCAGGATGAAGTGTAGTTGGATTTAGGATGATTAATCGCATGTTTAGAAACAATTTAGGGTGGATTGCATTTTCGGTTGAGATTGTTATTTCAAGATTCAGGTGTTTTTAGAGTGTATAAATGCTATGGTTGAATTGCTGGTGAAATTCTGGTAAAGTTTCATGTAAAGATCGTGGCAAATGGATGTGTGTAGAGGAAGTTAGGGTTGTGCAGGGTGACCAGAGATGTCACCGGCGGTGGCCGTGGGCTGCGCACGAAGTTGCAGGGTTTGAATGAAGAAGATGAAGTCTTAACCGTCTATTTGTGTTGAACGCTTGACTTGGTCACTCCATCCTAGCACGTATGTTGCACCACGTATCCCCCCTACACAACGTTGCGTTTTGATAAGTAGAGAACTGCAGGCTTGTGGAACTTCGCTGGATGAACCAAACGTGCATGGGATCGAATCCTGGCTTGTACTCCTTTTTCCTTTTGTTAATTTCTGAAGAGAATACAAGTGAATTGAAGCGCCTGGGGCCTGGATTGAGTTGCTATCCACACCCCCGTCTGGCCCAAGTTTGTGAACTGAACTGGAAATAATTGTTTTTCACCACGCAGCTTTTTATTAATTTCCATTGTTTTTCTTTATTTTACTCATTTCATATAGTTTAGGAATTAATTCATAATAAATAGAAAAATTAGTCAATTTGATCCATATTTTTTCCCCCTGATTCATGAATGAATCTAGAATTTTGTTGAATTAAAAGATTAGGAATTCATGCATTTTTTATTTTAATTGCATTTTTTGTACTTTTATTTGATAATAATTCATAATGGTTGATACCTTGACTTGTGGATTTTTGTGTGATCATTTGATGATGATTTTTGGACTGATTTTTTGTGTGTAGCTAGTTTAGATGTGTATGCTCCCATTGTATTTTTCTCACATTTTTGTGAAGAAGTTTAGGTCTGTGTTTTGTATTGAACTTTAGGTGCTCTAGTTTTAGGGTTTAACCTTAGTACCCCATAGTTTAGGATTTATTTCTAGGACTTTTTGGATGATTTAACCTCTGGATTTTGCATGGTAGAGTCATGATTGACTTAGGTTCCCATAGTTATTTTTGTAGGATTTTACAATTGGTTTTAGTATTTTAGTTAGGATTAACTTTAGTACTAGGTTTTAGGTGATCCTAACTTGCTAACTCAACTAGAATGATTTCTTTAGTTCCCTTAGATTAGGGTGTTGCTTCCTTTGCTCTTGGATGATGATGAAGACATGTGTGGGCTTCTGTGGAATGGATGATGGAGCTTGGACTTGAAGTTTGCTCTTCCTTTGGTGTAGTTTGTTTAGGGTTAAAGATTAGGGTTTTTAGGGAGATCCTTTAGAATAGATTTTCTTCCTTCATGAAACATGGAAGGTGTTGATCACTTCCATTCCTCCCTATGATGTAAGGTCCCATTGTAAAGACCCCATCCCTCCTTTGGTAGGATGAGTGACTCCTCACAAATTGGTAGAACCTTTGAGGGTTCCTTTCCTTGATGGTGGAGTGCTTAGAGGTGACATTTGGTCTTCACTTTGCTTCTCCCTATCGCCGCCTTGCTCTTGTTAGATGAATCTTTCTCCCTTGCTAGAGGATGGAGTTCCTTTCTAGAAGATTGAAGATGCTAGAGGTTTCACTTCCCTATGTTTGAAGACTGCCTTGGAGCTAAAGCGTGAAGATCAAGAAGAACAAGTTGACACTTGAAGATTGAATTGAGACTGAATGAAGAGTTGAAGCTTGAAGAAGATGGAGAACAAGCTAATACTTGTGTTTGATGCCTTGAAGCTTGAAGAATCAAGTTAAGACTTGCTGTTGAAGATGAAAGCCTTAAGGAACAGTTACAGACTGAGGACTGAACTGCTGTCAGAAGATTGCTTTGCTGTGAAGCTGGGGAAGCTGTTGCTTTGCTTTCTTGACTGTCTGTTTTCTTTCTGTGCAACTGTAGTGGTGTGACTTATTTGATTTGCTTGATGCAGTGTGACTTGTTTGATTTGCTTGATGCATTAGAATAAGTTCATGTTTAAATTGTTTTAAGCTAGGAGCATGATTGCACTAGAGGTTGAGTTGCTCCCTCTGCTTGTATTTTTACTGTATGGCTTTGCTTGCGGGTATTCGGTAGAGCCTTGCTCCCTTGCCTATGTGGTTTGTGATTTGCTTGATGGCATTTTATTTCTTCTGTATGATTTCAGTTATTCATATCTGGCTTGAGGTTGAGATGAGCTTGTGGAGGCTGATGCCCCACACACATTTCCTCCCTCACTTGCATTGCATGCATTTTACAGCCGTCTACTGTTTACTGTTTAAGATGATGCTTTATCTATTTTTGTTTATCATTGACATGATCCCCTAGGAATCTCACATCCTTTGATAAGAAAGTGATGATTAGAACTTTAGGTTGAAACCTATGCATGATAACTTTTAGGAATTCCCTGTTTCAAACCTCGACCATAGGATGAATCCTTGGCATGACAACAGTAGGATGCTTAATAGTCCCCCCTATAGAGTCCTTTCTTCTCTTCTCATCTCAAACAACAGTAAAAAACGTAATAAAGGCAAGTTAGTACAAGTACGTTACGAGCCTTAAGCTACTTGGGTAATGACAATTGAGCGGCCTCCTCTCAATCGTCTAGAATGTTTAGTATACGTCCTTTGGACGATATGCGACGCATTCGTTCCCAGGTTATAATCTCTAGTGCTATACAAACTACAGGCAACCATAAAAAACAGTTCTTTCGTAAAAGACAGAAAACAAACTTCAAACCTTTTTTCCCCGTGGGTCCGTAACTCAAAGGAAGCTTTTCTGAAGAAAATAGTGTGGTTAACTCCCAGTTCTACCACAAACGGTAACACCTAAGTCTCCAAGGGTCTGTAAAAGCACAGATTGTGTCTTAGTTTTATCTCTATGTTTTGATGATAACAATTATGAATTTTGTATTCAAGAATTATATACTCTAAACGTGTTCTAGATTGTTTGCTACAGGCACTAAAGTAAATTATCTTAAGAAAGCAAAATTGCATCTGAACATTGTTTGTATGAAAGACTTCATAAGTTCAAGAGCATCTTAAGTGAAGATCTGAACTTTGCTCCCAGAAGAATCTGACTACTGTCTCTTGAAGATTCTGAAGAAGGAGCCTCTAAAGCATAGAGACTCTGCTCTGAAGGATTTACACGCTCAAGCACACTAGCTGCACATACTCTGTTTCAGCTCAATCTGAAGAACATTCAAGACTCTGAAGATCCAGATGATCCTTGATCAGAAGACTCTGAAGATTCAGATTCTTATGTTGAAAGCTGAACTCACTTTGAAGAAGATTTAAATATGTACGTTGGTCCTTCTCAACAGCTCTTTCCTATTTTGTGCTAGACACAAGGACACAGACAAAAAGGTTTTATCTGTGCATTCCATTCTGAGGAAAGTATTCTGCAAGTGAAGACAAAAAGCATCAGGCCTGTTTCAGCACAGCCTCCAATGTGAAGACAAAAGGCTCTAGGCTTTTCTGCACAGCCTTCAACGTAACAAGACTTCTTGGATCTTAGTGCCTATATAAAGAAGTCCACTCCATCTTCTTCAGTAATTGAATCTCTAGAAAAATCACTCCTCAAAGCAAATCTCAAAAAGCTCTTTATCATATTACTTTGCTTTATCTTTATTCTTAAACTAAGAGAAATATCACTGTTGTGATAACAGCTTATTAGAAGCATTCTTACTCTTGTAAAAGTTTTACTTTGTTTGTAAAAGGTTTTCCTTAAGAGGATCCAGTTGGGATCAGCTGCTCTTGAGAAGACTAAGAACGGTTGTTCTTAGGTGTTGCTATTTGTAATCTGTTTGATTAAAATAGTGGATTAAGTCCTTGACAGAGAAAGGCAAATCACTCTTGAGAGGGTGGACTGGACTAGTTGTTTTCAACGAACCAGGATAAAAATATCTGTGTTCTAATCTTTGATTTTTAGTCTTACTTATTCAACCCCCCCTTCTAAGTAATTTTCTCACCTTCAGTTGGCATCAGAGCTCCGGTTCTGCGTGTGCTCCACTTAACCGTGACAGTTAAAGATCCAGTGAGAAAGATACTTTGATATTTGTGTTGTTGTCATTATGGAAACAGCTACATCAACTTGCAACAACAAATATGAAGGAGATAGGATCAGTACCAAGCCACCCATGTTTGATGGGGGAAAATTTGACTATTGGAAAGATAGAATAGAAAGTTTTTTCCTCGGGTATGATGCTGATCTTTGGGATATGGTCATTGATGGATATAAACATCCTACTGATGAGGATGGCAAAAAGATTGATAGAAAGTCAATGACTGAAGTACAGAAAAGAGATTTCAAGAATCACCACAAAGCCAGAACTATATTGCTTAATGCAATCTCTCATACTGAGTATGAGAAGATTACAAACAGAGATACTGCTCATGACATGTTTGAGTCACTCAAAATGACTCATGAGGGAAATTCTCAGGTTAAAGAGACCAAGGCGCTGGCGCTCATACAGAAGTATGAGGCATTTAAAATGGAAGAATCTGAAAATGTAGAAACTATGTTTTCTAGATTTCAGATTCTTACTGCTGGTCTGAAAGTTCTGGATAAGGGCTACTCAACGTCAGATCATGTCAAGAAGATCATCAGAAGTCTTCCCACCAGATGGAGACCAATGGTGACTGCACTGAAGATGGCAAAAGATCTGAATAAGATCTCCTTAGAAGAACTTATCAGTTCTTTGAGAAGTCATGAAATAGAGCTGGAGGAAGATGAGCCCCAGAAGAAAGATAAAGGTAAATCCATAGCTTTAAAATCTAACAAACCTGTTAAAGCTTTGCAGGTAAAAGAAGAAAGTTCTGAAGAATCGTCTTCTGAAGAAGAAGATGAACTGTCCATGCTTTCCAGAAGAATCAACAAGCTCTGGAAGCACAAGGGAAGGAAGTTTAACAACTTCAGGAAAGCTGACCACAGGAAGGAATCTTCTGGATACAGAAGATCTGGAAAGAAAGAGGTCACATGCTATGAATGCAAGGAACCTGGGCACTACAAAAATGACTGCCCCAAACTTCTCAAGGAGAAACCCAAGAGAAAGTTTGATAAAAAGAAAAAGGTTCTTATGGCAACTTGGGATGATTCAGATGAATCTGAATCTGAATCTGAAGCGTCAGAAGAGTGTGCCAACATGGCATTAATGGCTGGAATAGAAGATCAGAATGAAGAATTATCATCTGAATCTGAGTCAGACTCCGACTCTGATGCTGAAGAGGTAATGTCCAAACTTACCAAAGATGAACTTATAAAGGTGTTATCTGAAGTCTTGAAAAGCTACAATAATATCAAACTCAAGAACAAGAAGCTGAAAAGCAATCTTGAATCTGAGATTGATAATCTGAAAACAGAACTTGTTGAGCAGAGAGAAATAAATTTAAAAATAAAAAATGATTTGGAAATTGTTCAACAAGAATCTGACTCTGAAGCTAAGTCATCTGAAAATATTTTGGAAAAATATGACTCTAGTTTTCAGAGGTTCCTCACTAAAAGCATAGACAGAAGCAAGATGGCTTCTATGATCTATGGAGTTAGTAGGAATAAAAGAAAGGGAATTGGATTTCAATCTTCTTCTCTTGAAAAAGATGTAAGACCAATACCTGTAGATGATCTGATCATTAAGATAACTCCTTTATACTCTAATTTTAAATTTGGTCATTTAAATGATATTAAACACACGAGCTCTGAAAAGAATACTCATGTGTTTAGATCTAAGGCAAGTCTAAACAAAAACTATGTTGAAAAACAAAAGTTTAGACAAACCTACAAGGCAACTAACCCTAAAGGACCCAAGAAGATCTGGGTACCTAAAGACAAAATAATCCCTGTTGCAGATGTCCTTAGCAGCAAAGTCAGGACACCAATCATGGTACCTGGACTCTGGATGCTCACGACACATGACGGGAGAAAGGTCTATGTTCCAAAGTCTGGAACTTAGATCTGGAGGGGACGTGAAATTTGGAGGGAACCAGAAGGGCAAGATCATTGGCTCTGGAACTATAGGTAATGGCAACCTACCCTCTATTTCTAATGTTCTGTTAGTTGAAGGATTGAAACATAATCTATTGTCCATAAGTCAATTAAGTGACAATGGTTATGATATCATCTTTAATCAAAAATGTTGTAAAGCTGTATGTCAAAAGGATGGTTCTATCCTATTCAATGGAAAGAGGAAACACAACATTTATAAAATTAACCTTTCAAAACTTAAAGTTCAAAATGTAAAATGCCTCTTATCTGTGAATGATGAGCAATGGGTCTGGCATAGAAGATTGGGGCATATTAATATGAGACGTATATCTCAGATTAATAAACTCAATCTGGTCAGAGGACTTCCTAAGTTGAAGTTCAACTCAGATGCTCTGTGTGAAGCATGTCAAAGAGGAAAATTTTCAAAATCTCATTTTAAATCAAAAAATGTTGTTTCTACCTCCAGACCATTGGAATTACTTCACATTGATCTGTTTGGACCAGTGAAAACTGCATCCATCAGAGGCAAGAAGTATGGGTTAGTCATTGTAGATGACTACAGCAGATGGACATGGGTAAAGTTTCTAAAACACAAGGACGAGTCTCATTCTGTGTTCTTTGACTTCTGCAATCAAGTCTAGACTGAAAAAGATTGTAAAATTATTAAAGTCAGAAGTGATCATGGTGGAGAATTTGAAAATAAACATTTTGAAAAATACTTTTCTGAAAAAGGCATTGCACATGATTTCTCCTGCCCTAGAACTCCGCAACAAAATGGAGTTGTAGAAAGGAAAAATAGAACATTGCAAGAAATGGCCAGAACCATGATCAACGAGACAAATCTGGCAAAACATTTCTGGGCAGAAGCAATTAACACAGCTTGTTATATTCAGAACAGAGTGTCTGTAAGACCTCTTCTGAAAAAGACTCCCTATGAATTGTGGAGAAACAGAAAGCCCAACATTGCTTATTTTCATCCTTTTGGATGTATTTGTTATATGCTTAATACTAAAGATAATCTGAACAAGTTTGATTCCAAAGCACAGAAGTGTTTCATGCTTGGTTATTCTGAACGCTCTAAAGGCTACAGAGTATTCAATACTGAAACACAGATTGTGGAAGAATCTATTCATGTCAGATTTGATGATAAGCTTGGCTCTGAAAAGCCAAAGCAGTTTGAAAGTTCTGCAGATAGAGAAGTAATTCTCACAGACTCTGAAGTCTCAGAGGCAGAAAAGGCAAAGAACAAAGAATCTGATGCAACCCCAGATGGTACACCTTTGACTTCACAACTAAACAACTTGCATATTTCTGAAAGACCAACCGTCAGAGGATCTTCTTCCAGAATCAAAGCTTCTCATCCAGAAGATGTGATAATTGGAAAGAAGGATGATCCCATAAGGACAAGATCATATCTCAGAACTTCTGAATCTTCCTTATTTGGCTTAGTGTCAATGATAGAACCAACATCTGTAGATGAGGCTCTGGAAGATAATGAATGGATTATAGCTATGCAAGAAGAGCTGAATCAATTCGCCAGAAATGAAGTTTGGGATCTGGTTCCTAGACCTAAAGGATTCAATGTCATTGGAACAAAATGGGTCTTCAGGAATAAGCTGAATGAAAAGGGAGAAGTAGAAAGGAATAAAGCAAGGCTGGTTGCTCAAGGATATAGTCAACAAGAAGGTATTGATTACACTGAGACATATGCTCCAGTGGCAAGGTTAGAATCTATTCGTCTTCTTATTTCATTTGCTGCACAGAATAACATCACTCTGTATCAGATGGATGTTAAAAGTGCTTTTCTTAATGGTATTATAGAAGAAGAAGTATATGTCCACCAACCTCCTGGTTTTGAAAGTGAAAACTTTCCAGATCATGTTTTCAAATTAAAGAAATCCCTTTATGGATTAAAACAAGCTCCCAGAGCTTGGTATGAGAGGTTGAGCAACTTCCTTTTGAAGAAAAATTTTATCAGAGGAAAAGTGGATACAACTTTATTCTGTAAATCTGTTAAGAAAGATCTGTTGATTTGTCAGATTTATGTAGATGACATTATTTTTGGATCAACAAATATTACGCTTGGAAAGGAGTTTGCTAAATGTATGCAGGAAGAATTTGAAATGAGCATGATGGGAGAATTGAGATTCTTCTTGGGAATCCAAGTCAATCAGACTCCAGAATGCACCTACATACATCAAACCAAATATGTTAAAGAGCTTCTGAAGAAGTTCAGCATGGTTGATAGCAAAATGGCAAAGACTCCAATGCATCCTACAAGCACTCTAGGTAAGGAAGAGGTAAGTAAGAAGGTAGATCAAAAATTCTACAGAGGTATGATAGGATCTCTTCTATACTTGACTGCTTCTAGACCAGATATTTTGTTTAGTGTCTGCTTATGTGCTAGATTCCAATCAGATCCTAGAGAATCACACTTAACAGCTGTTAAGAGGATTCTGAGGTATCTGAAAGGTACTGCTAACATGGGTTTGTGTTACAGAAGATCTGATGAATTTTCATTAGTTGGATTCTGTGATGCTGACTATGCTGGAGACAGAATTGAACGTAAAAGCACTTCTGGAAGCTGTCAGTTTCTTGGAAGTCATCTGATCTCATGGTACAGCAAGAAGCAACCTACCATTGCACTATCAACTACAGAGGCAGAATACATTGCTGCTGCTGGATGTTGTACTCAGATGCTCTGGATGAAGAGTCAATTAGAAGATTATCAAATCTATGAGAGTAACCTTTCTATCTTCTGTGACAATACTTCTGCTATATGTTTGTCAAAAAATCCAATCTTGCATTCTAAGGCAAAACATATAGAAATTAAACATCACTTCATCAGAGACTATGTTCAGAAGGGTGTAATTAATCTAGCTTTCGTTGATACAGATCATCAATGGGCTGACATTTTCACAAAACCCCTTGCTGAAGATAGATTTAAGTTTATTCTGAAAAATATTTGTATGGATTTATGTCCAGAGTAATATTTCTCAGAGGCAACCTCTCAGATGCAAAATGTTTAATAATCTGAAGTATTTCATCTGTCTATTTTATTCATTTATATTTATTTGATTATTTCGTTTTGGGTAAAACTCTGAACTAACTAGCTCAGAAGATCTGAAAGTTGGAAACGTTTCATTTCGTGAGAGAAATCAAATGAGCCAACAAAGCAAACACGTGGCATTCAATTTCTGAAAAAATTGAGTGCATAACTGATTTGACGTTTGAGGTAATGCTTTGAAAATCTCACTTTTCTTGTTTTTCCCCCAGCTGTCATAATTTAATGTGAAATGATTACTTTTCATTTAATGCTGTCCAAACGTGCGTAAGTGTCTTTTGTGTGCCCTATTTTTTTTGGTTTCCTATATATATCACCTATCACACTTCTATCACACTTTCCACATTCACTTCATTCATGCGTTTCTGCTTCCTTTTCAATCTTTTCCAAAACCCTAAACTGAAACCAAGGTATTCTTCTTCTTCAATGGCGTCAACTTCAAACACTGCTGCAAAACCTAACAAGACCATCATGTACAAAGAACCTGACTGAACCTTATTCACTCCAGTGGCTGATCTAGAGGTGCTCTGTGAAAGCTTCATTGACCTCGACTCTTTAAAGGAAAATGGGTTTGATCTCATTTCTGCCATCAAAGCTCAAGGGTGGGAAAAATATTTTGAAAGGCTAATGGGGCCTGTTTTTCCAACACTGGTTAAGGAATTTTGGATACATGCAAGCGCGGGTCCCAAGTTTATACATTCTTCGGTTCTTGGAGTGGAGATAGTCATCACTGAAAACCTGATCAGACAACTGTTTAGCTATACTGAGTCTGATGGTGTTTCAAATCTTGCTTCTTCTCGCATCGATATGGCTAGGGTTTATGAAGAAGTTACTATTGCTGGTTTGCCGTCAAGCAAGGTTAAAGATTTAAAACCCATTTATAGGATCTGGGCGAAAATCTTTATGAGTACGTTTTTCCACAGAAAACCTTCAAACTCTCCAGATTATGTGAGTTCTGAACATTTGTATTTTATGTACTGCATTAGCAAAAATGTCAAAGTGGATCTACCGTATCTCATCTTCAGTCATTTATTAACTCATGTCAAAGAAACCAGAGAGGAAGTAAGGGCGAAAGCTGGTAAAGTAAGGACATGGATACCCCTGGGAAGGTTGATTTCTGATATACTTGTTGAGAACAAACTGGTTCAACATCTGACTGATGCGAAGATTACAGAGGATCTGACTCACATCATTGGCTCTGAAATTAATGGGCTCAATCTGAAGAGGATGAAAATCATCTCAGAATTGAAAGGACAACTCAGGAAGATCAACTCTGACGAGATTCAAGGTAGAAGAGTTCCTGTGGAAGATTTTCCACTGTTCAGTGCAGATGAACCTAAGGAATTTGTCTGGCTGTACATTACTGAATGCCTAAAGGAAGGAATCCCTTTACCTGCCAATCTCGTTCAGAAGCCTGGAGAAGAATTGCCTAATCAGATGAAGGAAAGGCGCAGTAAGAGGAAGGCTGACAAAGAATCCGTTCAGAAGAAGAGAAAAGCTCCTGAAGCATCAAGAAAGAAGAGGAAAGAAGGAAAGAAGGCCAGAAGCAGTCCAAGAGAAGCTACTCTGGAAGAAATCAGAGACACCATTCAACAGGTATTAGCCTCTGATCCTACTCCTACTGTTCATTCACCACTATCTTCACCACAACTCTCTCCAAACCTCATACCAAGAACTTCAAAATCTAGAAAGTCTGTTAATATCTCATCCGAACCACTATCCTCTGAACCAGTAAATTTACAATCATCTCCAGCACCAATCCCATCTAATCCACAACATCAAACTATTCAAACAGAAATTCCACCACCAGAACCAATTTTATCTGAAAACTCTCCAACAATAACTCCACCAGAACCAACTCAACCAGAAAATTCTCCAACAACACCTCCACAACCAACTTTGTCGCAACAAGAGAATCCCCACATAGAGACTCCCCAACCACAAATAATTATTTCAGAACAAAATCATCCAGAGACTGTTCAACCTGAACACTCTGAACAAGCAATTCCCTCAGAAGATCCAAATCTTTCTGACAATATTCTTGATATTCCACCCCTCAACCAAACAATTGAAATTTCGTCTACATCTGTTCACTCAGATGAATCCTCTGATTCATCTGATTCATCTGATTCATCTGACTATGATTCAGAATCACTTAAACAAGCTCGCTCTGAGAGTGTTATGAAGAAACATCTTAACATTGCTTTGTTTCATACCCCACCAAACTCTCCATCTCAACAACCATCTGAAGCTCAACCCTCTGACACTCAAACAGCTGAAAACCAAACCATTCCACAACCACCTGAAACTAATCCATCTGAGAATCAAACTTTTCCTCACTCAGCTGAACTCCCTCAATCTGTCATCCACACATCTCAACCACCCACACCTCAACCACAACCATCTGAACCTACTCCTGCTAACACCCCTAATCCTTTTTCCTCTGGTCAGAATGAACAGTCAGATTTAGGATCTTGTGTTAATGCTATGTTTGATATTTTCAAAAAGGAGTTAGATTCTGAATATGATCGTGTTAAGGCTATATGTATGTCTAGTTTGGACCCAAATGTTTCGAATACTGCTTGGAAGCGCTTCATCTGGATGTTTAACAAAGCTGCCCTAAAAGTTAGAGCAAAATGCTCTAAGCTTGCTAAGATTAAATTTGCTGAGTTAATAAAGGTGACACTGATGAACATGCCTCCTCCTCCTCCTGTGTTACTATTGGAAGCTGCTCCTCCGGTTGTTCCTGATTTTGAAATGGTTGAACAAGCTTCTGTTGAAAACCAATCTGAAGGGAACCCTGCTGCTGCTGCATCTGCTCCGTCTTCATCTGTGGTTTCAGAACTTGTGAATGATGTGAAGGATATCAAGGACTGGATGATCAAGCAAGAGAAAACAACCGATGAAATCAAGACCTGGATGTCTAAGCAAGAAGAGTCAGCTGCCAAGATGACAGAGCTTCTGACCCTCATTGCCTCTCGCCAGACCTAGTTTTATTTGTTGTTTTGCACATGAACTGAGTTTTTGATCTCTGCCTGTTTGTCTGTGAACTTTGGTTTGTTTTGTTTTAATTGCATGCTAACATGGTTTGCTCCTATTTTTGCTTCTTCTCTTTTATTTCCTTCCGTCTTTGTATATCTTTTTGATTATGACAAAAAGGGGGAGAAAAAGAGAAACTGAGTGTTCAACCTATAAGCATTTACCAAAACTAAAATTCAGACATTTTATTAACTTATTTGAATTTAAGTCTTTCAGATTATACTGTTATATCTGACATAATTCATTGAAGTTACCCTGAGACTGTGTCAACCAGAACCTGATTCTCTAAAGAAAATCTGAGTATTCAATCAACTCTGATATCTTACTCTGATACATTTATTCAATCATCTGGCATCAAGATTTGACTCTGAACTCATTCATCAGGCTCTGAATCTGAAATATACTCAATCAGAAAGGGAAGTATTCTATTCTATTGTAGTATTTATTTCAGGGGGAGATTGTTTATCTCAGGGGGAGTTTCTAATTCTTACTCTTTATTGAACAAAATTTTCTCATGTTTTGTCATCATCAAAAAGGGGGAGATTGTAAAAGCACAGATTGTGTCTTAGTTTTATCTCTATGTTTTGATGATAACAATTATGAATTTTGTATTCAAGAATTATATACTCTAAACGTGTTCTAGATTGTTTGCTACAGGCACTAAAGTAAATTATCTTAAGAAAGCAAAATTGCATCTGAACATTGTTTGTATGAAAGACTTCATAAGTTCAAGAGCATCTTAAGTGAAGATCTGAACTTTGCTCCCAGAAGAATCTGACTACTGTCTCTTGAAGATTCTGAAGAAGGAGCCTCTAAAGCATAGAGACTCTGCTCTGAAGGATTTACACGCTCAAGCACACTAGCTGCACATACTCTGTTTCAGCTCAATCTGAAGAACATTCAAGACTCTGAAGATCCAGATGATCCTTGATCAGAAGACTCTGAAGATTCAGATTCTTATGTTGAAAGCTGAACTCACTTTGAAGAAGATTTAAATATGTACGTTGGTCCTTCTCAACAGCTCTTTCCTATTTTGTGTTAGACACAAGGACACAGACAAAAAGGTTTTATCTGTGCATTCCATTCTGAGGAAAGTATTCTGCAAGTGAAGACAAAAAGCATCAGGCCTGTTTCAGCACAGCCTCCAATGTGAAGACAAAAGGCTCTAGGCTTTTCTGCACAGCCTTCAACGTAACAAGACTTCTTGGATCTTAGTGCCTATATAAAGAAGTCCACTCCATCTTCTTCAGTAATTGAATCTCTAGAAAAATCACTCCTCAAAGCAAATCTCAAAAAGCTCTTTATCATATTACTTTGCTTTATCTTTATTCTTAAACTAAGAGAAATATCACTGTTGTGATAACAGCTTATTAGAAGCATTCTTACTCTTGTAAAAGTTTTACTTTGTTTGTAAAAGGTTTTCCTTAAGAGGATCCAGTTGGGATCAGCTGCTCTTGAGAAGACTAAGAACGGTTGTTCTTAGGTGTTGCTATTTGTAATCTGTTTGATTAAAATAGTGGATTAAGTCCTTGACAGAGAAAGGCAAATCACTCTTGAGAGGGTGGACTGGACTAGTTGTTTTCAACGAACCAGGATAAAAATATCTGTGTTCTAATCTTTGATTTTTAGTCTTACTTATTCAACCCCCCCTTCTAAGTAATTTTCTCACCTTCAGGGTCGAGCTGCATACACCAAACTGCTGGAATTGTTTGTTAACCCTACTCGAAAAACAGATGAATCTGAATTCCCGTAATCCGTATTATCCTGAACTACGTAAGCTCTGATCTCTCATTCCTGTTGAGAGTACGTAGGCACAATACTTACGTATTGGCGAGCCACCTTCCCCCATCACCTGTAGTTAGTTGAACTATGTTGACTCTGATTTCTCACTCTCTGATGAGAATACGTAGGCATAAAGTGCGACGCTTTGCCGAATCATTTTCTTTTCTTTTTAGACCAGCCTTGATAGGTAGATAGATAAAACTAACCCGTCAGATAAATACAACAAGCATGGATCCCATCGAGTACGATGGACGTGAGGGGTGCTAATACCTTCCCCTTGCATAACCGACTCCCGAACCCAGACAATGGTTGCGATGACCTTGTCTTATACCTTTTTGTCAGGTTTTTCCGATCGTTTCCTTTCCCGTTCTGAGGGATAAATAACGAAAGGTGGCAACTCTTCTGTTTTGCCGGCACCTTATTTTCGCGGAAGCGACAGGTGGCGGCTCTGCTGGGAACTTGATAGTTTCCTAGGGATCCAACGTCCCTTATGCGAGTCAATCTGGGGATCCAACGTCCCTGTGCGAGAGTCAATCCTAGCGCTTGTATGATTACTTGTTGGGTTGTGTTTATTTATCGCATTTTATTCCCCGCACTTTATTTTCAGTATGATATGATTATTTGTGCTGTTGTGGAAGGGGCATTTGGATGAGTGAGAAGCCAGACCCAGGCTTGAGAGCTACATAGTATTAGAGTGGGTTAGTGGAGGACGTGCTTGCTTTACTTGCAGCTGTTCCCATGTAATCCACACTCAGACGAGGTTCTCTTTGATGGCTTCCTATCGGTCCTTTGGACTCGAGGGGTTGTTGGATATGAGGATTGTCGACTCTGGGAACCGATCATTTGGAATTCAGCTAAGTGAGGCCACTTCAAGAGATGATGATGCCACACCTCCTGGGTATCGTATCGTTATTTCTTGAAAGTCTGTGACGCTGATGACCGCATAGGATGCCAAACCTTTTCCGTGATTAGGTTCGTACCTGTGAGCAGGGTCGGGTTTGTTGCAGGAAACCTTAACCTTCAGATTACCTGGTTTTCTTGTATCAGAGGCTCTCATCATCAGATATGTGGTTGTTCTTGACAGAGCAGAGTTATGGTCTGATATCAGGGTTTCTTCTCACTAGAGTATGGTTGTTCTTGACAGAACAGTATTGTGGTTTTGTTGATACAGAGCCTTCATCTCCTCAACGGCACAGTTGTCTTGATCTCCTGCTGCATGATTGCATTTTGCATTGTCTGCATCCTCATTTGCATGTCATTAACGTGTGTCTGTGTTGCAGGTGCATATTTCCCCCTGGTTCTAGTGACATTGATCCTCATGGCAGATATGGCATCTCTGAAGAAGACTGTGGCTTACAAGCTACCAACACTCGACATCCGAGAGTTACGAGCTTTGATTTCTTTGGCTGATAAGACAGTGATGGAGAGTTTCAGAAAGAGTTACGAGAGACTGCTGAGTATTGTGTATAAGCTTCCTACGTACGAGTTGAATGGCCTCTATGCCTTGCTACAGTTTTACGACCCACAGCTCAGATGCTTTGTGTTTCCAGACTACGTCCTCGCCCCGACCTTGGAAGAGTACTCTGACCTGTTGGGGGTGCCTTTGATGAATCAAATGCCTTACTACCGTGTTAAGGGTGAACCAAAATTGAGTAAGATGACTGACGCTCTGCATGTAGATGAGTCTGAATTGGAAGGGATGGTATCTAGAAAGATCGGAGTTCATGGTATCCCTTTGCCTTTCCTGATCGAAAAAGCCCGAAATTTTGCCGAGAAGGATCGCTGGGATGTGTTCAATGCCTTCTTATCCCTCTGTATCTATGGGATCACGCTATTCCCAAGTCACCCGGACTTCATAAGCATGGACGCTTGCCATATATTTTCCTCCGGGAATCCAATGCCCACTCTCCTCAGAGACGTCTACCATTCAGTTCACAGCAAGAACGAAAACAGAAAGGGGAAGAATGTGGCATGTTGTGCCCCTTTACTGTATAAGTGGTTTGCTAGCCATCTTTCTAAGTCGGGGCCATTCATTGATTCTGCTGAGTCTTCACCTTGGTCCGCGCGTTTGATGAGTTTGACTGCTGAAGATATCATATGGTTTGATAGAGATCTGCTAGGCAAATATATTGTGTATAGCTGCTGTGGCTTTCCGAATGTCCCCCTGGTCGGAAGGAATGGGTGTATCAACTACAACCCATCTCTGCTGGTACAACAATTTGGGTATGCGTTACGAGGTCCTCTTGAAGAGGAAGAGATACGGGAATCTCTGTATCTCACAGGGTTTCTTGAAGGTGACACTTTGATCAAGGTACAGAATGCTTGGAGTAAGATTCATCGGAAGGGGAAAGTCTTGCTGGGAAAAAGCAACAACAAGGCCTTTGATCCGTATGTGACTTGGGTTCAAGAAAGAGCTGCCAAGTTTCTAATGCCGTTTTCTGCTGTGGAACCATTGTGTACTCCCGTGTACAAAGAGCCTACTACAGTTGATATTCAAAAATTCAACCAGGTACTCCAAGAGAAGGAAGAGCTACGAAAAGCCAACGAAAAGTTGGAGAAAGAGATCGCTCAACTTCGGAAAGAAAAAAGTGAAGTCGTTTATACCTGCAAGAAGCAGACTGAGATGATCAGCCGTCTAGGCTCCAACCTGACCAAAGAAACTGATGCTAGGGAACGTCTGAGGTTGGATCTAAAGTCAGTACATGGCGTGTTGACAACTAAGAAACAGGATCTGGACAGAGTGTACCAAAAGTTAACCCAATACGAGAGGGTCTGGAGCAGCACCATAGCCAAGTACAAAGAGCGGGAAGAAAAGCTGAAGCAGCAAGTAGCCGAGCTGGAAGCTCAGATTATGGTGAAAGATGAGAGTACAGAGGCTGAAGCCTCCCTGCGACATGACGTCTGGTAAAGATTGGCTGAGGCCGAGGCGGATTTGCAAGATTCTCAACTCCGAGCTGATGCTAAAAGGAGAAGAGTCGAGAACCATTCTGAAGAAGGTATTTCTAGGAGCATTGTCGATGACCTCCCAGAGTCCATCAGGCAGAGGAACCTGCTGGCCTGGGGATTGCTTGCTCAGTCAGATCACCCCGCTACAAAGAAGTTGGTAGAAGATTTTTGTGCCCATGACCGCGCCTGATCTCTTGTATCTCTTTTTGTACATTTTATGCATTGATATGCTGATCACCGCCAGGTCTGTTGGTTGGGGTCATGCCTTATTGCTTCAGTTGTATGTGATTACAGTTGTACGCTACCCGAGCGGGCTTTTCAGATGAATATATAAGGATTTCTTTTCCATGATTGGATCATAGACTTTATTTGTCTCGGAAACTAGGATCGGGGGGATCTCCCCAAGGCACAGACACGCGTTTGCATTTGCATGAAGCATTTGCATAACGAGCACCTTGTCGTTTTTTCTTCTAACCCTTTGTGTATACAGGTTGTTCCAGGATTGATCGAAGACCGATCCACCGTTATCCGACCAGAGCGAATCAAGCTAGAGCAATGGAACAAGTGCAAACTGACGTCCAGGAACTCCGAGAGAGGATGGACCGCTTCATGGAGCTCATGCAAGTGGTTGCCAACGACCAAGACTAGCTCAGAACATTGGTCCAGCCTCTGATCTAAAGGGTTGACAGCAACGGTGTACTCCATGGTGGGAGTGTTCCAACCCCTCCTCCTGTTGAAACTCCTTAGGGTGGCATCCCCGTGACCGGGGGGAATAGAAGTGGTAACGGCAATGTGATCACTAACATTGGGCTCAATGGTAATACGACTGACGTCGGTAATGGAAATTTTGAGGCTAATGGCAACGCTGGATTGGGCAATGGCAACACAGGTGCTGGAAATCTGTATGGGCCTCAGCCATGGCTAGAAGATCGTCAAAAGGATTTGTTTTCAGAGAGGAATGCTGAAGGAGAACTGACTGCTGAAGCACGTCTGAGGTTTAAGGCACTCGAGGACAAAATGAGGAATTTCGAGAACCTGAACACTATGGGTGTCGACATGTCTAAATTAGGATTGATTTCTGATTTCAAGGTGCCTCCCAAATTCAAGGTACCCGACTTTGAGAAGTACAAGGGCACCACTTGCCCTCGTGTCCACTTAAGGTCATACTAGCAAAAGATGTCCGCTCACTCTGAAGACGAGAAGCTGCTGATGCACTTCTTTCAGGATAGCTTGTCTGGGCCATCCCTAGAGTGGTATATGAGTTTAGAACCCACTAGTGTGCGCACATGGAAGGAACTTGCTGAGGCCTTTGTGCACCATTATCAGTATAACAGTGACTTGGCTCCGAACCGGGTTCAACTGCAGAACTTGTCACAGAGGAACAACGAGGGTTTCAAAGAATACGCCCAGCGATGGCGTGAATTAGCAGCTAGAGTTCAGCCGCCGATGGTTGAACGAGAGCTTGTTGAGATGTTTGTAGCCACTCTCCCGGGGGTCTATTACGAGAAACTAGTCAGCGATATATCAGTGAGTTTCTCAGATCTCATCATTACTGGCGAGCACGTCGAGAATGGGATCAAATTGGGAAAAATTCAAGGTGGTGATCTGTCCTCAGCTGGAGGAGGAAAGGAACCATATGGTAACAAGAGGCGTGACGGAGAGACGAGCACCGTGTCTAACGCTCGAAGGAAGGGTAAGAGCCAGCACCAGCAGGTGGCTAGCATAACCATCCCTGTTGTCCAACAACCCTAGCCACAGCAGCAGCAGCAGCCGCCAAATCAGCAAGGGTATAGAAAGTATCAGAACCGGGAACCACTATCAAGTCGTCACCTTGAGACACCGCCCATGTCTTATGCACAGTTGTTACAAACTCTGCTTCAGTTACAGCTAGTCCAGAAGAGAACCCTGGATCCCTTGACAGGGGCACCTCCGCAGGGTTATGATGCAAATGCAACATGTGATTTTCACTCAGGGGCACCTGGCCACACGATAGAAAACTGCAAGGCGTTCAAGCACAAGGTGCAAGATATGGTGGATGCTAAGATCATCAATTTCTCAGATAATGTGCCGAATGTCACAAAGAACCCCATGCCGAATCATAGAGGAGGTGGGGTGAATGTCATTATTGAAGAAGAGGGTTTGGATGTGTTGACTGATGTCAAGGATCTAAAGACACCGCTTAGCTTTGTTAAAGCCAAGCTGATGAAGAGAGGCCTCTTCCTGGGCTGTGGAAAATTGTGTATGGGCTGTGCGACTCGTCCTGATGGATGTGAACAGTTGATAGTGGGGATTCAGAGTCTGGTGACCGAAGGAATCTTGCAGTTTAGCCGAAGGGCCGAATGTGGATCTGGAGAGGTAGTGCTGAAGCAGGATGATGAGGTTGCCACCATCACCATCCCTCGCCAGACGATAACCATTTCTGCACTCAGGTCGCCCATAATTACCATCACCAAAGCTGGGCCGATACCTTTTGAAAGCACCAATGTTGTCCCATGGCACTATGGGGCAGACATCTACTGTAACGGACAGAAGTTGGAACTAGAACCATCTGGGCGGTCTGTGGATAACCTAGTGGGAATTGGCGGAATCACGCGCAGCAGAAGAGTATTTGCTCCACCTGAGATTGTGGGGGACAAAGCAGATAAAGCTGAGGAAACTGATAAGGGAAAGAGTAAAGTCGTTGAGGAAACCCCTCGTGGGGTAGAGAAGGACTTACTTGTGAAGGACACTGAAGAGTTCATGAGGTTGATCAAGAAGAGTGATTACAAGATCATGGATCACCTCTATCAAACGCCCTCGAAAATTTCTATCCTGAATTTATTGCTGTGTTCGGAGTCACACCGCAACACGCTGTTAAAGGTTTTGAATGCCACGTACGTACCACAGGAGATCTCGGTCAACCAGTTGGAAGGGGTAGTAGCCGACGTGAATTCTGGAAACGGGTTAGGGTTCACTGACCAGGAGCTGACGCCGAAGGGAAGAAACCACAACAGTGCCCTGCACATCTCGATAGAGTGTAGGGGAACAGTTATGTCACATGTGTTGGTGGACACTTGGTCATCGCTCAATGTTCTTCCGAAGAAAGCATTGATGAAGTTAGATACTTGCGGATTGATTTGCACACCCAGTGATCTGGTTGTGAAGGAGTTCGATGGAACCAAGCGTCATGTCTTTGGAGAGGTAACTCTGCCAATCTAAGTTGGGCTGGAAACTTTCGACGCAGTCTTCTACATTACGGACATCATGCCTGCCTACAGCTGTCTCTTAGGCCGGCCATGGATCCACTTTGTTGGAGCCGTGACCTCCACGTTGCACCAGAAGCTCAAGTATACTGTAGGGGGCAGCATTGTAACTGTTTGCGACAAAGAAGATATAATGGTGAGCCATTTGTCGTCCTTCAAATATGTTGAGATGGATGGGGAGATCCACGAAACCCTATGTCAGGCATTCGAAGCCGTTAAGGTCAAGGACGTGGCTCCAGTAATGACTGAAAAACCAGAGATGACTCTCTCTTCCTTCAAGGAAGCCCGTGCCGTTGTTCAAGCCGGATCTACCCCAGGCTGGGGGCAAATTTTGGAAATACCTAACAAACAGGACAAGTTTGGGTTAGGATACTCTCCTACGGCTGAAGCCTCCTCTTCTCACGGTGCGTCGCGAGGTAAAGGGTCGATTCAGTTTACCAGTGGCGGGGTGATATTCGAAAGTGTCAACGCAGTGTCTGAAGACGGCTGGCGCTACTGCGAAAATCGGCGCCAGCTGAACAGAAGAGTCGCCACCGTGCGTTATTTATCCCAACGGAGGGAAAGGAAACGCTCGAAGTAAACCTACCGCAAAGACGGGAAAGGAATGGTCATCGCAACCAAATCCTGGATTCGGGAGTCAGTTACGCAAGGGGAATGTATTAGCACCCCTCACGTCCGTCGTACTCGACGGGATCCACGCTTGTTTTCTAGTACGGATTGTTATTCTATCTATTCTACAGGTCTGGGGTTAAAAGAAAATACAATGACTCGGCAAAGTATCGCACTTTATGCCTACGTATTCCCGTCTGGAACGAGAAATCAAAGTCAACGTAGTTCGCCTACCTACGGGAAAGGAGAGGAAGGTTGCTCGCTAGGATATTGCATCCTATGCCTACGTACTTTCATACAGCATGAAAGATAAGAGCAAACGTAGTTCGGGCCACGTACGACACAAGTCTGTCTTGATTGCTTTTATCCTTCTGAAAAAGGTTTTCTCCTGATTACGCGTCCAAGCGGACAAAAATGACTCTTTGATTGGTTTACAGTCTTTTACGCAAGAACTGTTTTTTATTGATGTTTATCCTTTTATTGTATTTTTCTGATTGTTTTGAGAAAGAAGAGAAACAGCAACTCTAAAACCTATGGTTGAAAAGGGAATCAAAATTTATCCTAATGTTGTCATGCATGGATGAGAACCTAATGTTTGTCATATTTCTCTCTTGCACAGAGAGAAACAGAGATCCTAAGGGATAAACGGAAGAACAACAACATATATACAGTAAAGCGGTAAAATGCATGAATGCAGCAATACAAGCGAGGCAAGGGAGTCCCACTCAACCTCGGACCTAGAAAACAATGAGCAAGGTGAAACAACTTCACCTCAATCTCAAGGGGACAATTAACAAACAATACAGTCAAGAAACTCAAACAATACATCCACAGCTCTAAACAGCACCAGCAGCTCTAAACAGCAAAACCTGACAGCATAAGCTCTTTCTTCTATCAGTCTTCAAGGCAAGGGACTTCATCTTCAATCTTCAAAGTTTCTTCAAAGCAAGCTCTCCTAGATGAGTAATAGTTCACAAGATGATTTGGGATGTTAAACAGTCAGTTGACCACCAAAGGTGGCATACAGACTGTTAACAAAATACAGACTGTTTCCCTCAAAAGTTCTATCTCCTAGATACTGGCACTAAGCCTTCCAAAGGAAGGAGGTGAGTATCAAAGAGAGACTTTGAATCATAGAGAAGAATGGAGGCAACAGAAACCATCCATGTTTATGAATCATATTTCTACTCTAAAGCTCTACCTAACTCCTAAGTCCTATGATCTTCAATCGATCTTCAAGCAAGCCTATCATCTTCATCAACTTTGAACTTGACCTTCAATTCTTTGCTTTGTCTTCAATATTCTCCATCAACAAGATCTTCAAAGCTAAGCCCACACCCCAAGCAAGCCCAATAAGCCCATACAAACAAAATAAACCCCAAAAGGGCACACCAAACAAGCATACAATTGCAAAATATACTAAAAATATTAATATAATAGGGAAAATTCTAATATTATTTCTAGGGGATCTACTAAACCTACCCTTAATACCCATATATGCCCCATAGCCTAACTTGTCCTAAAAAACCCAAAAGAAATTGTTATTGCACCTAAGTTGTGGTTTAACCTAATTCTACACAACCTAGAATTATCTAATCAAAACTATCCTAAAAATCATCACAAAAATATGGAATTAATTCAGGGGGAACCTAAAACACATATCTAACTAACCTAAAAAGATTGACCTAAAAATACTAAGGGAGCTACCTAAACTAAAATCTACAAATTAAGTTATCAATATAAAAGAATTAAAAAGCTATTAAAGTGAAAAATATTCAAAAAATATTAAAATGCATGATATGCAAAATGTTTTCATTTGATATTTTTCTAGACAGAAATATGAAAAGGGAGAAAAATCTCCCATTTAAAAATATGGATTTTTCAATTTATTATGGATTTTCAAAGATTAAAAATAAAATGGAGGAAATTAAAAGTGAAAATGATGAGATGGGGTGTGACAAGTAAGAATATGCAGTTTATTACATTGATGGGCCCAAACTGGGGGTCTGAATAGAAAAGCGCTAGGCCCATTTTAAAACCAGAAAACAATTATTAAAACATAAAGAAAATAAAATAAAAAATCACGGTGCGAATAGCATGGACATATAGTTCAAATTGGAATTGGGCTGGAAAGGGGGTTCAGATAGCTATTATCACTCAAAGCCCAGACTGGCGTTTTAAATGAAACGCCGCGTTTTGCTGCGCTCAGGGTTTCCCTCTAAAAATTCAATTAAATGCCAGCCGTTGGGTAGGTTCTTGGGTCAAGGTCAAGCGCTTCATCGGACGGACGGGGCTTATCTTCTACCTTGGATAAGGGTTTTTAAAAACCTCCATTAAAACGCAGAGTTCATGCAACTCACTTCTACCAATTCGTTCTCCCTCATTTCTTCATCAATTTCCAACATGTAAAAACCAAACTTGCTCAGAATTTCACCATGAACACGACTATGGTCTTAGAATGCATTGAAACGAGCTCTATCACCAAACCCGAATGTGAAACCATCTTGAACTCAAAATATCATCAAACTTCAACTTCAACTAAACTCAGAATTCTTTACATAAAAATGATCCTCATGTTCCACTGGTTAAAATCAACTATCAATCTTGCATTAACACTCATTATTTCACACGATCTTGCTCATCCAAGAATTGACCTCCATTAATGAAACTTCACCAATTGCTCCCAAACTCATCAAAAATGATCACCTAATTGTCTCTAACAAGTCTACACTAATAAATTACCCTAGCCATGCCTAGATAAGGGTGTAGAAATGATTTTGCAAACCTGGTTCTTGGATATGGTAGATGATGAAAATCTTCAATTCAGGCCTTGCAACTCTTCAAGAACAATCCCTGGATGATGATGTGAGTTCTGTATGCAAAAGATTTGGAGGAAAGAGCTTGTACTTCAAGATCCAATGGTAATGGCTTCTTTGCAAATCCAATGTAAACCCTTTCAATTCTCCATCAATGGAGCTTCAACTCAGCATGAACACACTCAGCAAGATCTATGGAGAAGGTTTGTGGAGAAAAAATGGATTGCAATGAAGAAGAATATGAAGTTTGAATGTGATTTGCAATGGAGGAATTTTGATTCCAATCTCTCTTCTCTACACCAATTAACACCAACCTTGCCTCAATGCAAGCTGCACTTGTTATATAGAATGGATTAGAATAGTCTAGAATCATCTAGGATCTTCCCATGAGAATTTGAAGTTTTCATGTCATGGTATTTTGCATTTTCATTTCTCATAACATGGTATCTCATGCCAAATGCCTTGCAACCTTTGTAACCAACTTGATTTTATCCCCACATGATATTTTGGATGAGATACAATGCATATCTTCCTTGTTTGTTGAGTTATTTTGAGTTTTGGTTTGGTACCCTAATATGCAAGCAATCAAATTACAAAGCAACCCTATGATACAAGCCTCAAATAAAAATTGTGGATGAACCATTGTTCTTAGAATGTCATTTGGAGTCAAAATGACCTATTATATGACATGGTTTGGACTTGTAACTTGGGATTTATGATTTTCAACTTCACTTGAATTAACTTATGCCTCATTTTTAGGCCATTTTTATCACTTTTTGATATGAGCCTTTTCAACATCTCATGACCTCCCTACTAGCCTTAAAACATCATTCTAAGAAAGTTTGATGTTGAAGATTTTTTCATTTGAAGCTTGGAAGTAGGAGATATGGCCTTATGCTTGAAATGACTTATAACCTCCAAATGACCAAAATGCCTTTGGCTTGCCAAAATCATAAGTAGAGCTCCACAAATCAGATTGAGGCATACCATACCTTTATAGAAATCTAAGATCATGGGGAACAACTTTCATGTTGGCCAAAAACCCATTTGAAAACTACTTAAGGGGAAAATATTGCTTGGAAGTCAAGTAACTTTCACAGACAAATTTCAGATGCCTCTGAGGACCTGTAACTTGCAAGAATCATAACTTGAGTTCTATAAATCTCCTTGATTCCTTCCACCACTCAAATTAAAGGTCTTGATATACTATAAAAGTTTCATGTTGGCCAAGGATCCATTTGAGACTTGCATTTTGAATTACTTTGCTTGGAAGTTTGACCTAAACTAGGGGATTTTACTCAGAAACCCTAATTCAGAAACTTCTCTTCTTCTTGATTTCTTGTGATTTCTCCTTGGCACAACACCACATCCATACCCACATATCAAATATGAATCCCACATCCTCCAAATAGGCCTTGATGCCCTTCAATCCATAACCCATAACTTCTCTGATGATCTTCACATACCCTCAAGATAGGAGAGAAACCCACTGCTTGGCCTTTAAACTTCCCAAAGCTTCAATTTCTTTCTTGGTGATTTGAATAGGCTTGAATCTTGATAAGAGCCTCTTGAATACATTCCTTGAGATAAAAAAAATAGCACTTGATCCCTTGTCAGATGACTTGTTATGCTATGCTATGCAAATGATTAGACTATGTACATGACTTTTTATGCAAATGACAATGCGATTGAAACATAAGCCAGGTAAACCAGTTGGTCAAATTTTAGGGTGCAACAGCTGCCCCTATTCAAACAGCTTGGACCCGACTAGGTGAAGAGAGAACGGCCTTCAAACATTCGAGGTACGAGGCAGTTGAATACTAAGAACCCGGAAATTTGCCAACTGCAAAAATAGATTGCGAAACAAACTGCACCACTACTTGGGGAACACTATCTACAAATCTGATTTCAACACCATCTTGTCAATACTGGGATAAACTTATTGACTTCACTGGGAGAAATACTTCTGTCTTGTCATACAGGAGAATAACCCCGCCATCATTACGGGAAATCACTCCGCCACCACTACGGGAAAATGCTTCTGGGAAAATAACACCGCCATCGCTACGGGAAATCACTCTGCCACCACTACGGGAAATAACACCACCATCGCTACGGGAAATCACTCTGCCACCACTACGGGAGAATAACACCGCCATCGCTACGGGAAATCACTCTGTCCCCACCACGGGAAAATAACACCGCCATCGCTACGGGAAATCACTCCGCCACCACTACGGGAAATAACACCGCCATCGCTACGGGAAATCACTTCGCCACCACTACGGGAAAATAACACCGCCATCACTACGGGAAATCACTCTGCCACCACTACGGGAAAATAACACCGCCATCACTATGGGAAATCACTCCGCCACCACTACGGGAAAATAACACCGCCATCGCTATGGGAAATCACTTTGCCACCACTACGGGAAAATAACACCGCAACCACTACGGGAAATCACTCCGCCACCACTACGGGAAAATAACACCGTCATCGCTACGGGAAATCACTCCGCCACCACTACGGGAAATAACACCGCCATCGCTACGGGAAATCACTCCGCCACCACTACGGAAAAATAACACCGCCATCGCTACGGGAAATCACTCCGCCACCACTACGGGAAAATAACACCACCATCGCTATGGGAAATCACTCCGCCACCACTACGGGAAAATAACACCGCCATCGCTACGGGAAATCACTCCGCCACCACTACGGGAAAATAACTCTGATACAGCTTCTCTGCCTATCTTTGCAGCAGCTAGCTCCATCAATCACCTGGGTAACACAATATGAGTCTAGTCTTCCAATTTTCAGTGCTGACATGGCAGCAAATCTGAGAAGGACTCTACTGGGGATTTTCTGAATCCACACTGCCAGACACCTACTTTAACATAAGCGGCAACTTCCAAAAATTTATTCACGAAATCTTTTGATAACGACCTACCAACAACCTTGAAGAAATACTCCGCTGGAGGGGTAAGAGAAACTTAAACAAGCAACTCTGTGGGGAATAATGCCACAATTGACATTATCATTACATGTATCCCGCCGAGATCTTGAATGTTTGGTAATTAATTTGAGCAAGAGCTCCCTCCACCTGCAAGGGAAACAACACTAGAAACAAAAGGTTAACCAACCTGGCTTATGTTTCAAAATGCATATGTTTGACAATGGCGTAATGCTCCATTTGACATGGAAATGCTACGCGTTTTCTATTTGGTAGATGCAAATATGACACTATATGCCAATGCAAATGCAGGCTCGAACTGCTGGGATAGCTCTAACAAGCTTGCTTCCTCAATCTTGGCCGTCGAGGACAAATATCACCCTGCTGGGGAGTGAACGGGTATCACACGGTATTCTGGCAAAATAAATGCCAGGACACACAACCAACTCTGTCGGGAAGAGTTTTAACCTTCGAGTTCCACTGGGAGGACATAAAACACTTGCTGAAAAGAGAGAACTCCGCTGAGGACGAAACGACTCTTGGGAAAAATTCAACTGTCTCCGTTGGGGAGAATAAATGACCCTACTGGGAAGGGAATCTCTACTGGGAAGAGTAGACTGTCTGGGTACAGCTTACAAGTTGGAAATATTAATCTTCTGAGGCTAAACCACTCTGCTCGAGATGGGGGATCCTTTTGGGGGACACCACACTGTCTGAATACAGCCTTCGATCTTGGAATCGTCAATTCTGCTGAGGGTAAACGCCCTTGCTGGAGAATGCCCTTTGGATAAGCCACGACTAGCTAGGGAATTTGGTCCTTCTTTGATAAGGAACATTGTTATCTCCGCTTCAGGGAATGAAGCGCGACCTGCATGGGGATTCACTTCACGTAACGATCAAACCTTTCCGTTACGAGCTTCTGGTTAGGACTGCAATCTTTTGATCGTCCACTTTGTATGGTCAAGAACCCTGCAACACCACAAACGAGACAAGACAAGTCTATGCAACCAAATCTATTCAGGTTAGCGTTAGTGACACCATTTTCAGTCAATTCAAAGTTTTAGCAATTATTGGCAAGGGCCAGCGATGTTATACACTTGCTAGTTCTATTAAACATTGGCGTTTGTCATGTACAAAACAGTAAAGAACAAGCATCAAATACTGAATAACATGTTTTATTGATTGGGCCCCTGAATGGGCGTAGTTTTGTACATGGGATGTAACTCCTGAAAAGAGGAAGCTACGCACAACAAATATACAAGTATGCACAAGAAGCATAAATACAATGACAAATCAAATTTACACACATGTCGGCAACGTGATGCAGACGAACATCATGAGCTGATCCTCCTATGACTCGCCTGATTCTAGCGCTTTCCCGGTATTCACACTTCTGAAGAGATTGTATCTGATAATCGACCCCTCAGGTATATTCTCCCGCACCAACGCGCACCGTAGTATCAAATTCGAACCGCAGTCATTTGCTTTTCAAATCTCTAACTTTTGCGTGAACCGCCCTTTACGGGTTTTCAGTTCACCGGGATACCCCTTTTTGCCGAAGCCGCCCAGTGTAGGTTTTCGACTTCGCGGGTGTACATTTTTTTTTAGTTTTATCCCTAATTTTTGCCCGAACCTTTTATTCTATTTTTGGTTCGCCAGGATGCCCCTTTTTTGCCTGGACTCTCTTTTTTCTGTCCAGCGGGTTACTTTCAAGCAAAGTATTTTTTAACTGCGTCCGAATTCACAGGCAACGTAAAGTCCTCACCGTCCATGGTGGACAACAACAAAGCTCCTCCTGAAAAGACTTTTCTGACAACGTATGGCCCTTCGTAGTTGGGGGTCCACTTGCCCCTGTGATCTGCCTGTGGCGGGAGAATCCTCTTTAGCACAAGGTCGCCCGTCTGAAAGCTCTGAGGGTGTATCTTTTTATCATACGATTTCTTCATTCGGCTCTGGTACAACCGACCATATGCTAGAGAAGCTAACCTCTTCTCATCCATTAAACTCAGTTGGTTTAACCTGTCTTTCACCCATTCTGCCTCATCTAGTTGGACATCTCGTAATACCCTCAGGGAAGGAATCTCAACTTCCAGTGGTAACACTGCTTCCATTCCATATACCAACGAGAACGGGGTTGCCCCGGTTGATGTGCGTACCGTCGTACGATAACCGTGCAAAGCAAAAGGTAGCATCTCATGTCAGTCCTTATAGGTCACCACCATCTTCTGAACAATCTTCTTTATGTTCTTATTGGCCGCTTCAACAGCGCCATTCATCTTGGGTCGATAAGGAGAAGAGTTGTGATGCTCGATCTTAAAACTCTGACACAGCTCCTTCATCATTTTGTTATTTAAGTTCGAACCATTGTCGGTAATTATCCGCTCGGGGATTCCATATCTGCAAATGATATCTCGCTTGATAAACCTGGCTACCACCTGCTTGGTCACATTTGCATAGGATGCCGCTTCCACCCATTTGGTAAAATAATCGATTGCTACCAAAATGAACCGGTGTGCGTTAGACGCCGTCGGCTCGATCTTTCCAATCATGTCGATGCCCTACATTGAGAATGGCCACGGTGACGACATCACGTTCAGAGGACTCGGAGGCACATGGATCTTATCTGCATAGATCTGGCACTTATGACACCTCTTCGCAAACTTGAAACAGTCAGTTTCCATAGTTAGCCAGTAATAACCTGCCCGCAGCAGCTTCCTCGTTATAGCATGCCCACCAGCATGCGTACCAAATGTACCCTCATGTATTTCCTCCATGAGCAACTTCGCCTCTTTCTCATCTACACAACGTAGTAGCACCAAGTCGTGGTTTCTCTTGTATAGGACACCGTCTGGATTCAGATAGAAATTACCCGCCAATCTCCTGAGAGTCTTCTGATCATGACTGGATGCCCCAGCCGGATACTCTTTGTTTTTCAGGAAATTATGGATATCAAAATACCAGGGTTTATCATCAGATGTTTCGTCAAGGGAAAATATGAAGGCGGGTCTGTCAAGCCGGGAGATAACAATTCTGGGAGCCTCATTCCAGAAGTTGACTTTATACATGGAAGACAATGTGGCCAGGGCGTCAGCCATCTGATTCTCTGCTCGCGGTACATGATGCAACTCAACCTTGTCAAAGAAGGGAAACAATCTCCTCGCGTAATTCATGTATGGTATCAAATTAGGCTGACGTGTCTCCCATTCTCCCTTTACTTGATTCACCACCAGAGTTGAGTCTCCATATACATCCAGATTTTTGATTCGCAAATCAATGGCTTCTTCAAGCCCCATGATGCAAGCTTCGTATTCGGCTTCGTTATTGGTAACTGGAAAGGTCAATCGAGCGGTAAATGGGATGTGCGACCCATGTGGAGTAGTGATGATTTCCCCTATTCCGCTACCATAGGAATTTACAGCTCCGTCAAAGATCAACTTCCATTTGGAACCCAATTCTGGTCCTTCGTCTGGCAACGGTTCTTCACAATCTTTCATCTTTAGGTACATGATATCCTCGTCAGGAAAATCAAACCTCATCGTTTGGTAGTCCTCAATAGGCTGCTCTGCCAAGTATTCTGATAACACGCTCCCCTTTATAGCCTTCTGTGAGAAATACTGGATGTCGTATTCGGTCAAAACCATCTGCCAACGGGCAATTCTCCCCGATAATGCCTACTTTTCAAATACGTGTTTGATAGGATCCATCTTTGAGATGAGCATGGTTGTATGGTTCAACATGTATTGCCTCAAACGCTTGGCGGCCCAGGCTAGCGCGCAACAAGTTTTTTCGAGCATTGAGTATCGAGACTCACATTCAGTAAACTTCTTACTCAGGTAGTATATCGCATGCTCTTTTCTTCCTGTCTCGTCGTGTTGGCCGAGAACACAACCCATACTTCCCTCAAGAACCGTCAAATACATAATCAAGGGTCTCCCTGCCACTGGAGGTATCAAAATAGGAGGCTCCTGCAAATACTGTTTTATTTTATCGAACGCCTTTTGACAATTTTCATTCCATGTTACAGCCTGGTCTTTTTCCAACATCTTGAATAACGGCTCACACGTCGCTGTTAGATGAGATATAAACCGAGCGATGTAGTTCAGCCTCCCTAAAAACCCGCGCACCTCTTTTTCTGTTTTAGGCGTCGGCATCTCTTGTATTGCTTTTATTTTTGCAGGATCAACCTCTATTCCTTTTTCGCTCACAATAAACCCCAGCAGTTTACCCGACCTCACCCCGAAGGTGCACTTGTTAGGGTTCAGTCTCAGCCTGAACTTCCTAAGCCTCGTGAATAGCTTTAGCAGATTCACCAAATGTTCTTCCTCCGTCTGGGATTTGGCAATCATATCATCGACATAAACCTCGATCTTCTTATGTATCATGTCATGAAAAAGAGTCGTCATTGCACGCTGATACGTTGCCCCAGCATTCTTTAATCCGAAGGGCATCACTTTGTAGCAAAATGTTCCCCAAGGTGTAATGAAGGTCGTCTTCTCCATGTCTTCTGGCGCCATTTTAATCTGATTGTAGCCCGAGAAGCCATCCATGAAGGAGAATACGGAGAATTGAGCTGTGTTATCGACCAGCACATCAATGTGAGGAAGCGGGAAATCATCTTTCGGGCTCGCTTTGTTCAGATCACGGTAATCTACGCACATTCTCACTTTACCGTCTTTCTTTGGCACTGGTACAATATTAGCGACCCATGAGGGATATTTTGTGGCAGCTAGGAAACCAGCATCCCACTGCTTTTGGACCTCCTCCTTAATTTTCACTGCCATATCAGGCCTAGTTCTGCGAAGCTTCTGCTTAACCGGCGGACATTCTTCTTTTAGCGGCAGACGGTGCACAACCATATCCGTATCCAGCCCAGGCATGTCTTCGTACGACCAAGCGAACACATCACTATACTCTCGGAGCATTTCAACTAGTCTTTGCTTGACGTCGCTCTGCAGCGCGGCTCCTATACGGATGTTCCTTTCAACCCCTTCCGACCCCAGGTTAACAATTTCAATGACCTCCTCATGAGGCAGAATGGTTCGTTCTTCTTGCTTTACCAACCAAGACAACTCTTCTGGAACGTCGCCATCTTCAACAATCTCTTCTTCGGCCTGAAATACCGGGTGCTCAAAGTCGAAATGAGTCATAGGCGGTTCAATGATGTCATCTGAAAATATTATCCTACAAAAGGAATGGTTAAATGCTTCAAAATGTGTATAAAGCGAATAACCACGTTGCCATTTTATTGTAAAACACAAAAATAGGAAAAACAGAGATCGCAATATTTGTATATGAGAAAAACGCCTTTTATTTAATGATTAAACAATGCAATGTACATAACAGCACGACTCTAAGCAAAATCATGATGCCCCGAGTAAGACACCGGATTGTTCAACAATTGAGAAAACAAAGTATTATTGTTTGGTAGTCACAGGAACAGTCTCATGAATAGACCAATTGCATAATCCTTGTCCTGGCACGCTCGGCTGAATCCAGGCGTTCATGTCGCAGTCACTGTCTCCTTCTTCGGAATCTGAAACAGCGTTGATGGCCTCGTGATACACTCCACTAGCTGTGATTGTTATTGGTCCTCTGAAACGGGGTGCCTCAGCAGCAGACGCTGATGACGATGGTTGATATCCCAACCCAAATTTGTCCATCTTCATGGGAATATCCAGAACCTTGCCCCAGCCTTTTGTCTCACCAGTCTTCACTAGAGCCTGAGCCTCCTTGTATGACGAGACTGCCACCTCTGACGCTTTACTCGGCCCTGGAACTTTGTCTTTGATGCGCAACCCTTCAAAGGCTTGACAGGGTGTTTCATGAATCTCGTCGTCGACTTCTACGTACTTGAATGATGACAGATAGCTGACCAATATATCTTCCTCTCCACAGACTGTGACCACACTGTCCCCTACCATGTATTTCAGCTTTTGGTGCAAGGTAGATGTGACTGCCCCAGCACCATGGATCCATGGTCGTCCGAGAAGACAGCTGTATGCCGGCTGGATGTCCATAATGTAAAATTCAGTTTCAAAAATCTCCGGCCCCACCTGCAGAGGTAACATTATAGATCCAAAGACTGACCTTCGTGTACCATCAAATGCCCTGACCACCAAGTCACTAGGCGTACGAATGATTCCCCTGATGTCCAATTTCATCATTGCTTTCTTTGGCAGCACGTTCAAGGAAGATCCGGTATCTACCAGCACATGGGACATGACTGAGCCCCTACACTCAACTGAGACGTGCAACGCCATGTTATGCTCTCTCCCCCTCGGGGTCAAATCAAAGTTCATAAATCCCAAGCTATGGCCTGCGTTCACGTGTGCCATTACCCCTTCCAACTGATTCATATAAACATCTTGGGGTACAAACGACGTGTCCAGAATTTTCAACAATGCATTCCTATGGGCTTCGGAACACAATAACAGCGACAATATGGATATCTTCGATGGCGTCTGTTGAAGGTGTTCAACAATCTTATAGTCACTCTTACGAATAAGGTGCATAAACTCTTCTACATCCTTCAACGAATTTTCTTTTTCGTTCCTCTGCACAGGGACATCCTCATTCATTTTTCCTTTTCCTTTTGCCAACCGTTCAGCCTCTACCTCAGGCGATATAAAAATTCTCCCACTTCTCGTCATCCCTCCGGTCCCGACGACATTGTCTACAACCTCAACTGGATGTTTACTAATATCAATTTTCACCCCATCACAGTATGCTTCCAACCCATAAGTCCAGGGTACTGCCTTAGTGCTCTCATAAGGGGTTGGTTCTGCCTTGGTGATAGTGATCGGCGGTCGCCTGGCTGGCACCGTTATAGTTATTGTTTTTCGGGGGATTGTCACAGTAGCTATATCACTTTGCTCATTAACTACTACCTCTGCAGGTTCCTCAACTGCCGTTCTGTCGAATTGCAACGTGCCTTCATCTATCAAGATCTGAATACCCTTCTTCAATTCAGCACAACCCCCAGCTTGGGTCCAACACTCTAGGCAAAACTCATCGCAGCCCGGATACACACCTCCTTTCAATAATCTGCTCTTTATCTCACACAACGGTGTTTTTAGCTCATCAACATTCATGATCAAGTTCAAACCCTCCTCAGTTAAAATAGCATTTGCCCCATGGTTGGGCATGGGCTGTTGTACTATATTCGGACCTGCTTGTCCAAAATTTATGCCTTTGCTATCCAACAGATCTTGCACCACATGCTTGAACGCGTGGCAATTCTCTACGTCATGGCCAGGAGCTCCGGTGTGGAATTCACAGTGCTTGTTCGCATCAAAACCGAACGGAGGAGTGCCCGTCATTGGCGCCATAGTCCTCTTTTCCACCAAGTTCAAACCCAGTAATGTCTGTAGCAATTCTGCATACATCGAAGGAGGCGTTTCAAACACCCTCTTTGGTTTGCCCCACTGAATTCTGCGTTGGGCAGGATGTAACCTTTGTTGTTGCTGTTGTTGCTGTGGTGGTATCTGCTATAGTGGTATTGGTTGTTGATGAAATGGAATTGTGACACTTGCCACCTGTTGCGGATGATTGTACTGGTTCCGCCCTCTGCCCCGGCCTCGGCCTCGGCCCCCGAATACTGCACTTGCATCACCTTGACGGCGACCACCGAAAGCTCTTTTGTTACTGCCAGCTGAAGTAGATTCCTCAGCTTGGAATCTCCCCATTTTAATATTGCTTTCAATTTTCTCACCCATCAAGATTAGGTCCGAGAAACTGCCCAAGGAAGTATGAAATAACTTATCATAAAACACACCAGTAAATGTTCCTATGAACATATCATTCATTTCTTTGTCATCCAAAGGAGGATGAACTCGTGCAGCCATGTCGCGCCACCTCTGCGCATATTCTTTGAAGCTCTCGTCTTTCTTCTGGGACAACCCCTGTAATTGGACCCGGTTGGGTGCCAAGTCACTATTGTACTTATAATGAGCCACAAACGCTTCAGCCAACTGCTTCCAAGTTTTTATTTGAGTAGGCTCCAATCCCATGTACCATTCAAGGGAAGGACCAGACAAGCTGTCTTGAAAGAAATGCATCAGCATCCTCTCATCGCTTGAATAAGTCGACATCCTTCTATAGTATGATCGCACATGCACCTTTGGACAGGTATCCCCCTTATATTTGTCGAATGTGGGAGCTTTAAACTTTAGCGGTACCCTCAGGCCAGGCACCAGACCCATTATGGTCATATCTAAACCAACAACACTTTGATTCACAACACCTTTCATCTGCTCCTCGAGCATCTTGATTCTCTGAGAGTCATCTACAGGACCTTTAAAACCTCCGCCAGAGAAAGCATCTTCTTGCTGATCTTCTATCCAATTACCGTTCCCATTTCCGTATCCATCATACCCGTTATTACGGCCAAATCTAGTCTGATTCATTACAGGGCCCCGCCCCCTGTTACCATACCCTGGAGCGACTCCGGCAGGTCCAAAAGACATCACTCCAGCGCCATTCCCGTTACCGAATCTGCCATAACCCTGATTGGTATTACCAAATCCATTCTGTCCGAAGCCCTGAGCGTTGAAGCCGTACTTCCCATCTTGATTAGCATGATCAAACCCCTGGTCGTTATAGCCAAATCCGTTGTTACCGAAGCCATTACCTCTGATATTATCACCACCCATATTGGCATCTCCGAACCCAACGTTGTTGACGACAGTCTCGTTACCGATTCCTGCATTACCGTTCCCGGCGCCAACGCCGTTATTCGCATTCACAACAGGTATGTTCACCACAGGTGGAGCTACCGGTGTAGGAGTACCATCCCCGTGAATGGTGTCAACACGCACAGAATTATGGTCTTCGTTTCCGTGCCCAGCATTTCTCATCAGCAAAGGCTGCACAAAAGCTTGCAAGTTTTCCTGGCCTTTCACAATGGTCTCCATTGTCTGCATGAATAGCACCAGCTTCTCACGCATGTCCTGCATTTCATTCTGCATCTGATCCATAACTCTTCTGCAGTTGGTACGAGTAAAGTATCGGTGCGGGCGTTGACTTTCAATCCTGAAAAGACCTGTACGATGCAGGAAATGAGATACAGTTCAATAATCACCTGTAATGCAATATGAATGTGAATGCAAATGCGATATGTGTCTGTGCATTAGGGAATATCACTCCCCAATTCTAGTGCGAATGTGTCAGTGTGGTGACAGTGACAGCAACACGAAGTTCGGAGCCGAATCATAAAAAACACCTCATACATTGCAGAGAAACCCATCAAGTCAGGAATACAATATCAATGAGCGTACAATAAGAAGGCATGACCTCAACCAACAATCCTGGTGATGGTCAGCACAATGCAAATAAAGCATACACATTAATACATGAAATAGTCAAGTGAGACCATACGCCTGGTACTCCTCTAATAACCTCTTAGTCTCTGGATGACTTGGTCGGGTAAGCAAACCCTCAACAAGTAGATCTCTTCGCTTGAGAACACGTCGTAAATCACCCGCAGATTCCTCTCGTGCCCCTTCTCCGAAGCGATCCTCTAGCTTCCGTTTCTGAGACACAGCCTCTTTCTTGCACTCGATGGCCTTGTTCAATGAGTTCTGAAGACTATATCTTGCCATCACCTCCTCTTCATACTTTTTATTGCTAGCCTTCAACTGATCTTCGAGTTCAGAAATTTGCTGCTTCAATTTGTCTTCCCTCTTTTTGTTGTTGGTTAGCGTAGCATTCCATGTTTTGTTGCAAGAAGAGATTTCCCGGTGGGCGGCATCGAGTGCCTTCTTCTTGGACTCTAACATATCATGAGAGCTTCTGAATTCTTTCCCCAGGCGTTCACGCTTCTTTTTCTCTTCGATCAGTTCAGCACCTAGCCTGTTTACTAACTCAGTCTGCTGTTGGAAAGAATGCACAGCTTTGTTCTTCTCACTACGCATCTGAGCCAGTTCCTTTTCTAACTCTTCATTGATCTTTATCAAGTCCTCCTTTTCTTTCACGACCCGCTCATAGACCTCAACAGCTATAGTAGTAGGTTCCTCCATTGGAATGGGAACAGGACGTGATACTGCTGGAAAAGGCATTTGTACCTGTCTTACCCTCTCCTGGATCCACACCTTGTATGGCATATAGGCTTGACAATCATTCTTGCCTAGCAATGGTTTCCCTCTTCTGCAGATATGATTCCAAGCGTGCTGAAGCTTGGCCAATAATTCCCCACTCAAGTCACCGGTGAAATACAGAGATTCCTGTATTTCTTCCTCCTTTGGCGGGCTTTTCAGAGCATAACCGAATTGCCTGATCAATAATGATGGATTGTAATTAATGCACCCCTTCCTTCCAATCAGAGGAACATTAGGATATCCGGCGCAACTGTAGATAATCTCAGATCCCAATAAAGCTCTGTCAAACCAGCCAACATCTTCTGAAGAAAGTCCCATCAGATGCTCAGACCAATCCACCGTATCTGCAGACTCAGCAAAGATACCCTTCTTGGGCAGATGACTCTCAAACCACATATACAGCAAGGGTACACAACAAGAGACGTTCTTGCCCCCACTATTCTCATTTTTGTAATGCAACGAATGGTAGAAATCCCCGATCAATGTGGGTACAGGGTTGCCAGCAGCAAACAAATGGAATGCATCAAAGTCCACAAAATTCGGGAAGTTGGGAAACAGCATTATCTCATAGATGCATAGAGCCAAAACAACATTAAAGACTATCCAACATCCACTCTTGGCGTATTCCTGGGCTTTACCAATCAGAAACTGGAGGGAGAAACCTGGAACCCCGCGCCAAGAAGTCACCAATAGCTCAGAAGCGTCCATGTGTAAAGCCACTGCTAAGTCCTCTAACTTGGGCTTAGCGTCAAAGTGAATGAAAGGAACTTTATTCTGTACTGGCAACTCAATAAACTCTGCGTACTCTTCCAAGGTGGGCCCCAAAAGAAAGTCTTTAAAAGTGAAGCATCTCAATGCAGGGTCATAAAATTGCATCAAAGTATACAGCCCATTCAACCCCACATCAGTTGGTTTGCAAACCAATCTCAACAGTCTTCCGTAACTCATCCTGAAGCTTCTCCGGACATCCTCATCGGCAAGGGAAATCAAACCAAGCAGGGGAGTAACATCAGGGGTAGGTAACTTGTATGCAACTGTCCTTCTCAAACCAGCCATGACCAATAATCAGAAGTCCGGACACTAGAATCAGGGAATATGCAAATGCACCTGCAGCACAAACACACGTTAATGAAATGTGATGATAATGGTTATGCAAACAGTGCAATGCAAATAAAATGCAACAAAGGACCAAGTGCCCCGACTGAGAAGCCCAAATCACATCATGAGTCTCAATCAGATCATCCAGAATTCCTCAACCCTGGTCTTAGACAGACCCAATACAAAGCTCCAAATGGGTCTCTGATAGACCCAATAACATAACTCCACTTAGTCTCTGATAGACCCTTCAACTGTCCATAAGTAGCCTGAATCTCAAATCAAGAAACAAACCGGTATCTGGAGGTCTAGTTACCTGCATAGCCCCCAAACCCCCTCACAGGTAGGTGTCCTAGCAACTGACAATGGTACGGCATCCTATGCGGTCGTCGGTGTCACAGACTTTCAGGGTTGATGATATGATTCCCAGGAGTGGCATCATCAAATCCTGAAGAGGCCTCACTTAGCCAACTTCCAATTGATCGGTTCCCAGAGTCGACAATCCAACTAACCAGTAACCCATGCCACCAAAAGGGTGGGACAGGAGGCCAACCAGAAGAACCTCGTCTGAGTGTGGATTTTGCGAGACACTAGGACATGCAAAGCATGTGCACGCCCGCTACTTTCCACTCTAATTCTAGGTGCACTCAAGCCCAGGTCCGGCTTATCTCTCAATCATAGAACCCCCTCATACCCACAGCAATAATAACAGAAATATAATGCTAAATGTAAAATACAGAAAAATTAAATCCATACAAAATCCTCGACGGGAAAACAAGCGCTAGGATTGACTCGCGTAGGGAACTGTTGGAGTCCCCAACAGAGTCGCCAACTGTCGCTACTGCGAAAATAGGCGCTGGCTGAACAGAAGAGTCGCCACCGTGCGTTATTTATCCTAACGGAGGGAAAGGAAACGCTTGAAGTAAACCTACCGCAAAGACGGGAAAGGAATGGTCATCGCAACCAAATCCTGGATTCGGGAGTCGGTTACGCAAGGGGAAGGTATTAGCACCCCTCACGTCCGTCGTACTCGACGGGATCCACGCTTGTTTTCTAGTACGGATTGTTATTCTATCTATTCTACAGGTCTGGGGTTAAAAGAAAATAAAATGACTCGGCAAAGTATCGCACTTTATGCCTACGTATTCCCGTCTGGAACGAGAAATCAGAGTCAAGGTAGTTTGCCTACTACGGGAAAGGAGGGGAAGGTTGCTCGCTAGGATATCGCATCCTATGCCTACGTACTTTCATACAACATGAAAGATCAGAGCAAACGTAATTCAGGCCACGTACGACACAAGTCTGTCTTGATTGCTTTTATCCTTCTGAAAAAGGTTTTCTCCTGATTACGCGTCCAAGCGGACAAAAATGACTCTTTGATTGGTTTACAGTCTTTTACGCAAGAACTGTTTTTTATTGATGTTTATCCTTTTATTGTATTTTTCTGATTGTTTTGAGAAAGAAGAGAAACAGCAACTCTAAAACCTATGGTTGAAAAGGGAATCAATATCTATCCTAATGTTGTCATGCATGGATGAGAACCTAATGTCTGTCATATTTCTCTCTTGCACAGAGAGAAACAGAGATCCTAAGGGATAAACGGAAGAACAACAGCATATATACAGTAAAGCGGTAAAATGCATGAATGCAGCAATACAAGCGAGGCAAGGGAGTCCCACTCAACCTCGGACCTAGAAAACAATGAGCAAGGTGAAACAACTTCACCTCAATCTCAAGGGGACAATTAACAAACAATACAGTCAAGAAACTCAAACAATACATCCACAGCTCTAAACAGCACCAGCAGCTCTAAACAGCAAAACCTGACAGCATAAGCTCTTTCTTCTATCAGTCTTCAAGGCAAGGGACTTCATCTTCAATCTTCAAAGTTTCTTCAAAGCAAGCTCTCCTAGATGAGTAATAGTTCACAAGATGATTTGGGATGTTAAACAGTCAGTTGACCACCAAAGGTGGCATACAGACTGTTAACAAAATACAGACTGTTTCCCTCAAAAGTTCTATCTCCTAGATACTGGCACTAAGCCTTCCAAAGGAAGGAGGTGAGTATCAAAGAGAGACTTTGAATCATAGAGAAGAATGGAGGCAACAGAAACCATCCATGTTTATGAATCATATTTCTACTCTAAAGCTCTACCTAACTCCTAGGTCCTATGATCTTCAATCAATCTTCAAGCAAGCCTAGCATCTTCATCAACTTTGAACTTGGCCTTCAATTATTTGCTTTGTCTTCAATATGCTCCATCAACAAGATCTTCAAATCTAAGCCCACACCCCAAGCAAGCCCAATAAGCCTATACAAACAAAATAAACCCCAAAAGGGCACACCAAACAAGCATACAATTGCAAAATATACTAAAAATATTAATATAATAGGGAAAATTCTAATATTATTTCTAGGGGATCTAATAAACCTACCCTTAATACCCATATATGCCTCATAGCCTAACTTGTCCTAAAAAACCCAAAAGAAATTGTTATTGCACCTAAGTTGTGGTTTAACCTAATTCTACACAACCTAGAATTATCTAATCAAAACTATCCTAAAAATCATCACAAAAATATGGAATTAATTCAGGCGGAACCTAAAACACATATCTAACTAACCTAAAAAGATTGACCTAAAAATACTAAGGGAGCTACCTAAACTAAAATCTACAAATTAAGGTATCAATATAAAAGAATTAAAAAGCTATTAAAGTGAAAAATATGCAAAAAATATTAAAATGCATGATATGCAAAATGTTTTTATTTGATATTTTTCTAGACAGAAATATGAAAAGGGAGAAAAAACTCCCATTTAAAAATATGGATTTTTCAATTTATTATGGATTTTCAAAGATTAAAAATAAAATGGAGGAAATTAAAAGTGAAAATGATGAGATGGGGTGTGACAAGTAAGAATATGCAGTTTATTACATTGATGGGCCCAAACTAGGGGTCTGAATAGAAAAGCGCTAGGCCCATTTTAAAACCAGAAAACAATTATTAAAACATAAAGAAAATAAAAAAAAAAATCACGGTGCAAATAGCATGGACATATAGTTCAAATTGGAATTGGGCTGGAAAAGGGGGTTCAGATAGCTATTATCACTCAAAGCCCAGACTGGCGTTTTAAATGAAACGCCGCGTTTTGCTGCGCTCAGGGTTTCCCTCTAAAAATTCAATTAAATGCCAGCCGTTGGATAGGTTCTTGGGTCAAGGTTAAGCGCTTCATCGGACGGACGGGGCTTATCTTCTACCTTGGATTAGGGTTTTTGAAAACCTCCATTAAAACACAGAGTTCATGCAACTCACTTCTACCAATTCGTTCTCCCTCATTTCTTCATCAATTTCCAACATGTAAAAACCAAACTTGCTCAGAATTTCACCATGAACACGACTATGGTCTTAGAATGCATTGAAACGAGCTCTATCACCAAACTCGAATGTGAAACCATCTTGAACTCAAAATATCATCAAACTTCAACTTCAACTAAACTCAGAATTCTTTACATAAAAATGATCCTCATGTTCCACTGGTTAAAATCAACTATCAATCTTGCATTAACACTCATTATTTCACACGATCTTGCTCATCCAAGAATTGACCTCCATTAATGAAACTTCACCAATTGCTCCCAAACTCATCAAAAATGATCACCTAATTGTCTCTAACAAGTCTACACTAATAAATTACCCTAGCCATGCCTAGATAAGGGTGTAGAAATAATTTTGCAAACCTGGTTCTTGGATATGGTAGATGTTGAAAATCTTTAATTCAGGCCTTGCAACTCTTCAAGAACAATCCCTGGATGATGATGTGAGTTCTGTATGCAAAAGATTTGGAGGAAAGAGCTTGTACTTCAAGATCCAATGGTAATGGCTTCTTTGAAAATCCAATGTAAACCCCTTCAATTCTCCATCAATGGAGCTTCAACTCAGCATGAACACACTCAGCAAGATCTATGGAGAAGGTTTGTGGAGAAAAAATGGATTGCAATGAAGAAGAATATGAAGTTTGAATGTGATTTGCAATGAAGGAATTTTGATTCCAATCTCTCTTCTCTACACCAATTAACACCAACCTTGCCTCAATGCAAGCTGCACTTGTTATATAGAATGGATTAGAATAGTCTAGAATCATCTAGGATCTTCCCATGAGAATTTGAAGTTTTCATGTCATGGTATTTTGCATTTTCATTTCTCATAACATGGTATCTCATGCCAAATGCCTTGAAACCTTTGTAACCAACTTGATTTTATCCCCACATGATATTTTGGATGAGATACAATGCATATCTTCCTTGTTTGTTGAGTTATTTTGAGTTTTGGTTTGGTACCCTAATATGCAAGCAATCAAATTACAAAGCAACCCTATGATACAAGCCTCAAATAAAAATTGTGGCTGAACCATTGTTCTTAGAATGTCATTTGGAGTCAAAATGACCTATTATATGACATGGTTTGGACTTGTAACTTGGGATTTATGATTTTCAACTTCACTTGAATTAACTTATGCCTCATTTTTAGGCCATTTTTATCACTTTTTGATATGAGCCTTTTCAACATCTCATGACCTCCCTACTAGACTTAAAACATCATTCTAAGCAAGTTTGATGTTGAATATTTTTTCATTTGAAGCTTGGAAGTAGGAGATATGGCCTTATGCTTGAAATGACTTATAACCTCCAAATGACCAAAATGCCCTAGGCTTGCCAAAATCATAAGTAGAGCTCCACAAATCAGATTGAGGCATACCATACCTTTCTAGAAAGCTAAGATCATGGGGAACAAATTTCATGTTGGCCAAAAACCCATTTGAAAACTCCTTAAGGGGAAAAAATTGCTTGGAAGTCAAGTAACTTTCACAGACAAATTTCAGATGCCTCTGAGGACCTGTAACTTGCAAGAATCATAACTTGAGTTCTATAAATCTCCTTGATGCCTTCCACCACTCAAATTAAAGGTCTTGAGATACTCTAAAAGTTTCATGTTGGCCAAGGATCCATTTGAGACTTTCATTTTGAATTACTTTGCTTGGAAGTTTGACCTAAACTAGGGAATTTTACTCAGAAGAGAGGCCTCTTCCCGGGCTGTGGAAAATTGTGTACGGGCTGTGCGACTCATCCTGATGGATGTGAACAGTTGATAGTGAGGATTCAGAGTCTGGTGACCGAAGGAATCTTGCAGTTTAGCCGAAGGGCCGAATGTGGATCTGGAGAGGTAGTGCTGAAGCAGGATGATGAGGTTGCCACCATCACCATCCCTCGCCTGACGATAACCATTTTTGCACTCAGGTCGCCCACAATTACCATCACCAAAGCTGGGTCGATACCTTTTGAAAGCACCAATGTTGTCCCATGGCACTATGGGGCAGACGTCTACTGTAACGGACAGAAGTTGGAACTAGAACCATCTGGGCGGTCTGTGGATAACCTAGTGGGAATTGGCGGAATCACGCGCAGCGGAAGAGTATTTGCTCCACCTGAGATTGTGGGGGACAAAGCAAATAAAGCTGAGGAAACTGATAAGGGAAAGAGTAAAGTCGTTGAGGAAACCCCTCGTGGGGTACAGAAGGACTTACTTGTGAAGGACGCTGAAGAGTTCATGAGGTTGATCAAGAAGAGTGATTACAAGATCGTGGATCACCTCTATCAAACGCCCTCGAAAATTTCCATCCTGAATTTAATTCTGTATTCGGAGTCACACCACAACGCGCTGTTAAAGGTTTTGAATGCCACGTATGTACCGCAAGAGATCTCGGTCAACCAGTTGGAAGGGGTAGTAGCCGACGTGAATGCTGGAAACGGGTTAGGGTTCACTGACCTGGAGTTGACGCCGAAGGGAAGAAACCACAACAGTGCCCTGCACATCTCGATAGAGTGTAGGGGAACAGTTATGTCACATGTGTTGGTGGACACTGGGTCATCGCTCAATGTTCTTCCGAAGAAAGCATTGATGAAGTTAGATACTTGCGGATTGATTTGCACACCTAGTGATCTGGTTGTGAAGGCGTTCGATGGAACCAAGTGTCATGTCTTTGGAGAGGTAACTCTGTCAATCCAAGTTGGGCCGGAAACTTTTGACGCAGTCTTCTACCTTATCGACATCATGCCTGCCTACAGCTGTCTCTTAGGCCGACCATGGATCCACTCTGCTGGAGCCGTGACCTCCACGTTGCACCAGAAGCTCAAGTATGTTGTAGGGGGCAGCATTGTAACTATTTGCGGCAAATAAGATATAATGGTGAGCCATTTGTCGTCCTTCAAATATGTTGAGATGGATGGGGAGATCCACGAAACTCTATGTCAGGCATTCGAAGCCGTTAAGGTCAAGGACGTGGCTCCAGTAATGACTGAAAAACCAGAGATGACTCTCTCTTCCTTCAAGGAAGCCCGGGCCGTTGTTCAAGCCGGATATACCCCAAGCTGGGGGCAAATTCTGGAAATACCTAACAAACAGGACAAGTTTGGGTTAGGATACTCTTCTACGGCTGAAGCCTCCTCTTCTCACGGTGCGTCGCGAGGTAAAGGGCCGATTCAGTTTACCAGTGGCGGGGTGATATTCGAAAGTGTCAACGCAGTGTCTGAAGACGGCGAAGACAGCGATTGCGACCTAGACTCTTGGATCTAGCCAAGCAAACCAGGCCAGAGCCTCAACAATTGGTCCATCAGGGATACCATCCAAGTGACAGGCAAAAAGTAATGATTTACTTTCTCCAATCGTTGTACAACCCTATGTCCTACCCGGGGCATAGTGGTTTTACTGTCAGGGCCTTATTTGATTATGTACATGCATTTTACCAATAAATCAAGGGCATTTTTCTTCACATTCAAATGTTGTGATCTCTGTTATTCCTGTTTTATATTTGTTTTGAAAAACAATAAAATGGCAATATGGTTTGTGCTAACCTACATATCCTTGTTTTAAGCTTAACCCTCGATTTTGCAGGATCCACATAGCAGATGACATCGACTCTGGACCTTCTACGACTCACTTCGACTTCGATTGCCCGATCTATCAAGTCGAAGAAGAGATTGATGAAGACGAAGACCTTCCCAAAGAGTTGGCCCGCTTGTTGAAACAAGAAGAGAAAGTTATTCTGCCTCACGAGGAAGAGATTGAGATTGTGAATCTGGGTTCTGAGGAACTGGTCAGGAACGTCAGGATAGGGGCTGCATTGCAGAGTGATGTCAAGCGGAGATTGGTCGAGATGCTGAGAGAGTATAGTGACATCTTCGCTTGGTCATACGAGGATATGCCCGGACTTGATACTGACATCGTGGTCCATCACTTGCCGCTGCGAGAAGATTGTCCTCCCGTTAAGCAGAAGCTTAGGAGGACACGACAAGATATGACCGTCAAGATCAAAGAATAAGTGCAAAAGCAGCTTGATGGTGGCTTCTTAGCGGTCACCACTTACTCTCCGTGGGTCGCCAATATAGTGCCTGTACCGAAGAAGAACGGTAAGGTGCGAATATGCATCGATTATCGGGACTTGAATAGGGCGAGCCCTAAGGATGATTTCCCGCTCCCTCATATTAATGTGTTGGTCGACAATACAGCTCAGTTCTCCGTGTTTTCGTTCATGGATGGCTTCTCCGGCTACAATCAGATCAAGATGGCGCTGGAGGACATGGAGAAAACTACGTTTATTACACCTTGGGGAACATTCTGCTACAAGGTAAAGCCTTTCGGTCTGAAGAACGTAGGGGCCACTTACCAACGAGCAATGGTTACTTTGTTTCATGATATGATTCATCGTGAGATTGAAGTCTATGTTGATGACATGATTGCGAAGTCCCAAACGGAGGAGGGACATCTGGTCAATTTGCTGAAGCTTTTTGAGAGGCTTAGGAAATTCAGGTTGAGGCTGAATCCTAACAAGTGTACTTTCGGAGTACGGTCTGGAAAACTACTGGGGTTTATCGTGAGTGAAAAAGGCATCGAGGTTGATCCTGCGAAGATAAAAGCGATACAAGAAATGCCAGCGCCAAAAACCCAAAAAGAAGTTCGTGGTTTCCTGAGCAGAATAAACTACATTGCAAGGTTTATTTCTCAGCTCACGGCCACGTGTGAACCGATGTTCAAACTACTAAAGAAAGATCAGGAGATTATCTGGGACGAGGATTGCCATAAGACATTCGATAAGATAAAACAGTATCTGCAGGAACCTCCGATCTTGATACCCCCAGTGGCCGGAAGACCCTTAATCATGTACTTGACAGTTCTTGAGAATAGTATGGGGTGTGTCCTCGGTCAGCACGACGAGACGGGCAGAAAGGAGCATGCCGTTTACTATTTGAGTAAAAAGTTCACAGATTGTGAATCTCGTTACTCGATGCTGGAGAAGACGTGTTGTGCACTAGCCTGGGCTGCCAAACGTTTATGACAGTACATGCTCAACCACACCACCATGCTAACTTCGAAGATAGATCCGATCAAGTATGTCTTCGAGAAACAAGCGCTTTCGAGCAGGATTGCCAGATGGCAAATGGTGTTGACAGAATATGACATTCAGTACGTTTCCCAGAAGGCCATTAAGGGAAGCGTATTGTCTGAATACCTTGCCGAACAGCCGATCAAGGATTATCAGCCGATGAAATTTGAATTCCCTGATGAGGATATCATGTTTCTCAAGGTGAAAGATTGTGATGAACCGTTGCCCGACGAGTGGCCAGATAGGAAATCCCAGTGGAAATTGATATTTGACGGGCAGTTAATTCTTACGGAAGTGGCATTGGGGCAATCATCATGACTCCCCATGGATCCCACATCCTGTTCACCGCTAGACTGACGTTTCCGGTCACCAATAACGAAGCAGAGTACGAAGCATGCATCATGGGTCTAGAAGAAGCATTTGATTTGAGAATCAAGAACCTAGATGTATATGGTGACTCAGCGCTTGTGATCAACCAGATTAAAGGGGAGTGGGAGACTCGGAAATCGAATTTGGTGCTATACATGAATTATGCCAGAAGGCTGCTTCCGTTCTTTGATCGAGTGGAACTCCATCATGTGCCCAGGGCCGAAAATCAGATGGCTGATGCCTTAGCCACGCTAGCTTTGATGTATAAAGTCAATTTTTGGAATGAAGCTCCAAGAATTGTCCTTTCTCGTCTTGATAGACCTGCATTCGTCTTTGCGATCGAGGAAGCCTCCGATGGCAAGCCATGGTTCCATGACATCTAGACTTTCCTTATGACTAAGGAATATCCTGCGGGAGCGTCGACCCAGGATAAGAAGACTCTCAGGAGGCTGCCTGGAAATTTTTATCTCAATCCTGATGGAGTTTTGTACAAAAGAAACCACGATCTCGTGCTACTCAGATGTGTAGATGAGAAAGAGGCGAGTATGCTCATGGAAGAAATCCATAAAGGCACATTTGGTACGCATGCCGGCGGGCATGCTATGACAAGAAAGATCCTGAGAGCAGGATATTACTGGCTGACGATGGAGTCGGATTGCTTTAAATTTGCTAAAAAATGTCATAAATGTCAGATCTATGCTGATAAGATTCATGTGCCGCCGTGCTCGTTGAATGTCATGTCCTCCCCGTGGTCGTTCTCCATCTGGGGCATCGACATGATAAGCAAGATCGAGCCCACTGCATCTAACGGTCATCGCTTCATTCTAGTAGCCATTGACTACTTCACCAAGTGGGTGGAGGCAGCCTCATACGCTAATGTGACCAAGCAGGTGGTGGCTAAATTCATAAAGAGGGACATCATCTGTCGATACGGAGTTCCCGAGCGGATCATTACTGATAATGGTTCAAATTTGAATAACAAGATGATGAAGGAGCTGTGCCAGAGTTTCAAGATTGAACACCACAACTCATCTCCTTACCGGCCGAAGATGAATGTCGTCGTTGAAGCAGCCAATAAAAATATTAAGAAGATTGTACAGAAGATGGTTGTAACCTATAAGGATTGGCACAAGATGTTGCCATTTGCACTGCACGGTTATCGTACAACGATGCGTACATCAACCGGGGCAACTCCTTTCTCACTGGTGTACGGTATGGAAGCTGTCCTACCGTTAGAAGTTGAGATTCCTTCTTTACGAGTTTTGGTTGACGTGAAACTCGATGAGGCATAATGGATTAAGAACCGACTAAACCAACTCAGCCTGATGGACGAGAAGAGGTTAGCATCGATTGCATATGGTCGCCTATACCAAAGCCGAATGAAGAAAGCTTATGATAAGAAGGTGCGTCCTAGAAGCTTTCAGACGGGTGATCTCGTCCTGAAGAAGATTCTTCCTCCACACTCCGATCACCGGGGCAAGTGGACTCCCAATTACGAAGGTCCGTACGTCGTCAACAAGGTCTTCTCGGGAGGAGCCTTGTTGTTATCCACGATGGACGGCGAAGATTTTGCATCCCTGGTGAACGCGGACGCAGTTAAAAAATACTTTGCTTAAAGAATGACCCGCTGGAAAGAAAAAGAATATCCAGGCAAAAATGGGGCATCCCGGCGAACCGTAAAAAGGAAAAAGGGTTCGGGCAAAAATTAGGGATATAAAGAAAGAATGTACACCCGCAAAGTCGAAAACCTGGAAGGGCGACTTTGGCAAAAAAGGGTATCCCGGTGAATCAAAAACCCGGAAGGGCGATTCAGGCAAAAGTTAGGGATTTGAAAAAGCAAATGACTGCGTTCCGCGTGTGGACTTTCATTGTTTAGTGGTTTGGAAGACCTGAGGGCCGTTTATCTAAATCAATCTCTTTTGAAGCTGAAGCGTCGGAGAAGTATCGAAGTCGAGTGGGTCATAGAGGGATCAACTCATGGTGTTCGTCTACGCCACATTGCCGACATTTGTGTATATACTGATGTATATTTATGTTTTTATATTTGCGCAGCTTCCTCATTCCAAGAGCTTGCATCTGTTGTAAAACATTTTTACTCATTCAGGGGTTCATTATCAATGAAATATATACTATTCAGCAATTCTGTTTGTTTGTTTAGCATCTATCTGTTTTGTTTGCGAAAAAGAACGACGATATTTTTGATAAAATGCGCATACATAAACTTACTGGCCTAAGTGTCGCGGTGAAATTTGGATACCAAACTATTGATTAGTTTGAATCTTTAATTCATTTTACAACCGAACTTTGATTTGTCCAAAGGAAGGGATAAAGATCGAAATTCCCACAATGCAATGCAAATGCAAGCTAGAGAGTTAGAAATAATTTGTTTAAGATAAATTAAATAACTAGATGAGGGTGGAATTTAAATAAAATAGGTTTTAGTTACTAATAAATAAAATGGTTTTTTTATTATTATAAAAGCATAAAACTGAATTAAATTATAAGTGATTTTATCAAAAAAGTGAGTTATTTAATGAATAAAGTGAAAGGATTAAACATAAAAGACTAATTTATTTTAAAAAAGGTGGCTGATTATAAACGGATTAATTAGTTAATTAATAAAAGGTAGTAATTAGAGGTTAATTAGAGGAGGCGGAGGGATTAAGTGTATGCGATTTGAAACGTGTTTTTTGATCTGAGGATAGATCATGTGGTGCGTGTGTGGGGTGCATTGCAGTTGTACTTACTATCACAGAATTACAATAGAGAAAAACTGAAAGAAAAAAAAAAACAACAACGAAGTGAACCCTAGCCCCCAATCGACCCCCATCTTCGCCTTTCCCCCTTCGTCCGCCATCTCTTTTGTCTGTCATCTCCTTCGTGATCTCTACTCCCACTTCTTCCCTTTTCGCGATATCAAACCTGTAAGCCAACAAACATGATAATAATAAGCAGGTCCAACCGGAAATTTTACCCAGAGAAACCAGCTATGGCTCAACGAGGATGGTGGCGCCGGCTTCGCGATTCCGATGAGGGGTTCGCAGTGGTGGTTTCGACGGAGTGGTCGACGGGTTTGTGTGTTTGGACGGCGCTTCCGGCGGAGCTCACCGAAAGATATAAGTCTTCTTCACAATTTCTAGGGTTTTAAGTTTGGGGTTTTTTGTAGTGCTTGTGAGTTCTGTCCTCTTGTCCTTGTTTCTTGTCTCAAATCCCTGATTTTATAGGCTTCAATATTGAAATGTCTTGATTGAATTTGATTAAGGGTTTTGAATGCCTGATTTAAATGCTTTGAATACTGATTGGAAATTTCTGTTTTGGTTATAACTCGATTCAAAAAAATTTATACATTTAGAACCATGTGATCATGGATTGATACATTTAGAACGCCCAATAATTTATTGGATTGATACATGCAACCCTCTATTCGCTTGCAGCATTTATTTCTGCAAATACTCTCCCTTTATTTTTTCTAAACACATACATCATTTTATTGTGTTTATTGATTGAATATACCACCTTGATTGAATTGGCAGATGCCATAATAGAAACCCTATAGTTGAAAATAACTTAACCTTGTTTTGATTTTGAAGCTAACCGAATTATTAGTTCTTTTCATTTAGCTATATCTTTCTCAAGGAAAAAAAGTTGTAGCAAAGAAATTAAACCAATTATATTTTGGGGCTAATATTTGAAATCCTGTTTAACAATTCAATGTTGTTTTGGCCCTTGAAGTTAACCTAACTATAATGAAAGTGTCAAATAGAGCAAAAGGCATATCATTTTCGGTTATTATTAACCCATATTAACTATGTGAAATGCAAAAATTACCACAGTTTCCCTTTTTTTATTACTTAGTATTCCAAAAAACTGATTACTATGTCCTGCACAAGACTTGACACAACTCACTAACTGCTGTTAATTTACCTAATGCTACCTGTGCTCTTACTCACAAATATTTGACTAAGCTCTTGTCCAAACTAAGAAGATATGTTACAACTTACACGTCTAAATAGATGCTAATATTTTGTACTGGATTGAAATAGAGCTCCTGGTGGAAGCCACACACATTACACATCATTCTGATACTCAAGTCTCCGGCATCGCTGCCTTTTACTGAATTAAATAATTAGATAACTCGAAATAGAGGTGAAAATTTGTTGAAACTTGAAATAGATGGATTATTTTGAGCATGCTTGATTTTTCTGTTAATTTTAGTTACATGTTTAAGTTGTAACCAATTAAGATCCCTTGGTATTTAGAGTATTCACAAAACACTGCTTGATAATGACGACCAAAGCAAGAGACAATGTAGTAACTAAGTCATTTCCAAACTTCATAATTTATATATTGTTGAATTATTATAGTTTTGACATACTATTTTGTTTAACTTGAAGTAAATCTCATAATTATTGAAGTTTTCTCAATTGTTTGTTTGAAAGTTCTGAAAAGAAAAATTGTTTATTCTGGGATATATTCCTTTTCAGTGTGTACGGCAACCCAATTCCTGTTAAGGAGCTTGCCGATCGCGTGGCTAGCTATGTGCACCTTTGTACATTATATTGGTGGCTCAGGTCAGTAAAACCGTCAGTCTTGTATTCATTTTAAAGTTGTATCATTTTCTCTGTGCATATTAATAACTAATCTATAATGGTGCTGCAGACCTTTCGGCTGTGGTGTCATACTAGGTGGTTACGACAGAGATGGACCACAGTTGTACATGGTTGAACCTTCTGGTGTCTCTTATGTGAGTCTACTCTATTTGATAGAAATATCTAGACTTCTCATTGTTGCCTGAGCTACTAATAGTTTTTTTGAAGTTCCATGTGATAATTTTTGTACTGATCTGTTTGTATTGGTATTGGTTTTAGAGGTACTTCGGTGCTGCAATTGGGAAGGGCAGGCAGGCTGCAAAAACGTAAGTTGACAGTTAATTTGTATTTCAATACTAAACCGAACAACTATTGTGGCTTCCTTTTCATTACTGCCTATGCTAGGGACAGTATATTCTTATTGCTTAACTTGAATCCTTTGCTTCCTGTAACAAATATATTTTTTCAATAAAACATGTTCCGTGCTGCTACTTTGAGTTTTTGTTACATGGGATCTCTGTTTGTAAATTTTGACAATCCGCTGCTGAAGGTTGAGCAAGATTGCAGTTAATCTTGCATGGAACTTCTCTTACTACACATAGCTTATGTGTAGACAATTGTTAGAGGGGTTGATAATGTTACCTTAGCCTTCAAGACCTTCTTCTGTACCTTGCAAGTTTTCCCTGCTCCCCCGTTTTAGACTCAACCTGCATGTGTGTTTTGTAACTTGGGTTTAATTTTAGTGTGGTGGTAGGTGGACACCCAATTGACACTCAGTATAAATAGACTTTTTTCAGGACTCATGCCAAAATATACTTTACTAAACAATACCTATAAAGACACTACTTTATTGGGAAGGTGTCAAAAGGGTGTTGGGATTATTATGCATTTGTCTATGAATTATTGGCTTTAATGTATATGGCCACTGCCATTGTGGTTTGAGAAGACTATGAACTTTTCCTTTTTATTCAGGAGGGTATAGACTTAAAATTCAAGTATTGTGTAATTATATGCACAAATTTGGTTAAGGTTTCTTTATGTAACTCGGCATCATCTCCATTTCTTTGTGAAGAAGTAGTATGGTGTATAATGGATTATTTTATTTTGATAAATATAAAAAAATATGGTAATGACGATTGATCTGGAGGGAAGTCCAATTAGTAGGGGGTAGAGGGATTTAGAAAAATTATGTTGCTATTTGATGCATTTAGCTGATCCAGCTAATGAAAAAATGTTTGCTTCTTGTATGAAAAGTCCCATATTGAATGTGATTTCTGTCTTATGCTGCATTGCATCAGTCTCCATATCCGCATTTTGTTTTACAATGTTATCTTGTTAATGTATTGGCAGAGAGATTGAAAAGTTGAAGCTTGCAGACTTGACTTGCCGACAGGGAGTTATTGAAGTAGCGAAGATGTAAGTAGCATGCTTATTGCCAGTGTTTGTTATTACTGTTTATATTTCCAATGTGAAACATGCCCTATTTTGTATTTGCAAGCTGACTTATACAAGGATTTCCCTTTTTTTTTTGATGTATGTTTGTTTTGTTACTTAAAAAAGCGGAATCTTTTTCCAAGTCATAGTATCAATTACTTAAGATAATAGTTACTTACATATTTTTTGTTGCAATTATTTGTGCCAAACAGTATATATGGAGTTCACGATGAGGCCAAGGATAAAGATTTCGAACTCGAAATGAGCTGGGTGTGTGAGGAATCAAATCGTCAACATGAAAAGGTAAGAAAGGGTGTGCTTTGGCTTACTTCATACAGTGACATTTTTCTTTCAACTATTCTAATTCAAATAATGATCATATATGGAATTCGCATAGCATAGCATCCACAAATTTTTTTTTGTTTCATCTAACTGGTTTGTATTAGTTCCAGTCATTCTGAAATTATCATAAATAAACTCTTATTCTTTTGATTCAGAGTTTTAGGTTTCTGGTTAATTCTACGATCTCTGATAGTATCATATTAAAGTCATGATTAGCATTTATAAGTAAGAGAGTAATTGAACATGCCTTGAATAAGGCAATACTCAAATGTTCACATGGGGCTGGATATTATTATTTATTTCCTAAAAGCTTATGTGATTCAATAATACCATATAATTCTTCCAGGGGGTTTTAACTGAGTTGTCATTTCCATGTTTTCTTTGATTTGAGTCTGAAAATCAACTGGGTCTAATTGTTTTCCAAGTTTTGGCTGAAAGAATGAAAAGCTAGTGAAATTCTTAGGTTAAAGAGAGACTGACATGGAGACAATTGGTTTGCAATTGTATAGTTTTGGTTTTTAAAGCTCACTCAAGACCTTTAATGTGTGTGTCGATTGAATGTATTTGACAAAATCATGATGGTGCGGTATTGAATTAATGATATGCAGGTCCCGGAGGAGCTTCTAGAAGAAGCTAAGACAGCAGCCAAAGCAGCTCTTGAAGAAATGGATGCAGATTAACAGATCAAAAGTATGTATCCCAAAGATGTATTTCATTAACTTGTAATAGAGAGCATTGAGAACATCTATAGAAAATTCATAGGCTTTTAATTTGAAGATTGCTCTGAAAAATTGGATTCTTGTATGTTTTTTGATGATTTCCGTTGCTGTGGAGAACTGTTTCAAAGTGCTCTAAAGACTGCTCTTATCAATTAATTTAGTGTTGAATTCTATCTGTCTTGGCCACTCTGGTTTGAGAAAATGTTGTATGAAACCAAACCTATCTTAATTCTCTTACTCTGCACGTTACTTTCCATGGAAGCATTTTATCAAACTGAGCATTGCCTATGAGCCATAACACAACAGTTAGGGGAATTATTCTTTTGAATAAAAATAAATCTCTAAAAAAATCAGTCAACACTAAATCCCTATATTTTCTCCACGTAATCCTCCCATTTTCAACCCTTATTTACATATATATACATACATATCCTAAGTTAATAGGAATATAATAATATTCTCATATTATAATGGAGTCTCTGCAGAAAAAATTGTTTCCTAAGCGGTTCAAGGAAAAAAGGAAAGTCAAAGAAAAATCTATCAAAAAGAGAAAAGTAGCACTGATTAGTGTGATTGAAAATAAGAAATTAAAATTGCAAGAAGAAGAAGAAAAAAGAGTCCAATTGCAAGAAGAAGAAGAAGAAAAAAGAGTCCAATTGCAAGAAGAAGAAGAAGAAAAAAGAGTCCAAGACAATGACACTTCATTATATCAACCATCTTTAAAGAAACCAATACCTACTTTTGTTGATTATAATAAAGTGAAGAAGACTTTGTCTGATTGGAAACAATTGAAGATAAACCGTGAAAGAGAAACGGCTCGACTCAAACTTGAGCAAATTAAAAATACAGCTGATTTTAATGGAAGCATGGATGCCATGAATGATTTTTACGAGCTCATTGGATTTTCAATTATTTAGAAATAGAAGAAATTACGTACACCGTATTGAGTGTATTGAGAAATTCTTGTACCTATACTAAATTATAGTGGATTAATTTTTTTGGTCAGGATGACCCGTGGTTTTTACCCTTATTTTAAAGGGGTTTTCCACGTTAAAATTCTCGTCTCTTTTGCGATCTATTTTTCTATATTATTTTCTTACCTTTGTTACATGTAACCCTTGCTTTAGCATAAGAACCAGGTCTGCTATTTCCAAACTCAGCGAATTAAACATTTTAAAGTTGCAGTTCTTTTGGGTCCCAAACTAAATATCCTTCATTTAAGAAAATAAAATGGTTGCATATATTCATGAAAACAATAAAAAGTGTTAAGAGATGTCCATTCAACATTTAAAAAAGCATTAATAAAAATGCAGAAAAATATTAAGAAATGAAAAGAATAAAATTGTTAAATTTAACTTATCATTGTCTACCAAATAGTGGTAGTTATTCAAACTGAAATAACTAACTGATAAGTTTGCGAGAAAAAAAAGTTAAAAGGTCCTAGATGGAGAGCCTTTATGATATCAGGCAACTGGTTTGATGAATGAAAATAGGCATCAAATGTATTATTTTTGCTTGAACTTTGTCTTGTTGACAATGTGAATAACTGAATTATTATCACAAGAATTTGTGACCGGTTGTGGATGTTGAATACCAAATCTTGTACGAGGTATAAACTCGTGGTAGATCGTCTAGTGTCATGATAAGATCTCCAATCCAAATAAGTGAAGCCATTTCGTGTGAGGTTTTAGTTGATCTTGAATAAAAGGCCTTTGGTTGCCGCTTGTTTGATGAATTTAAGTATATCCTTAGGGCAAGTGTACATCCATTGCTTGAGATACAAATTGTCTTCACTATAAATGCTTACATATTAGACTTCTGAAACAAGCAAGATTAGCCAAAGATATGACAGTGTTACTGTGGTTTGGATCCATTAGGGTTGAGGTCAGTTTGACACCAAACAATTAGTTTCTTGAAGTGCCTTTTTAAGACTTTGCAACAATTAGTGTTACTGGTAAGTTTATAGTTCCAATGATGACTAGTTTGCTTTAACCCATATAGCATTAAGATATTATCAATTATTGACATGTATAACATAAATCTGATATAGAAATTTATTGCATTGGAATACCATTTACATGTTCATGAATATATTAATATGCTTAAAATATATGTAAAAAACTTATAATATTTTTAAGAAAAAAATGCAAAATGATATTTATAAGCTCCATCGAGTTTGTAGTAACTTTTTCATCTCCATAAATTGGGCTTGTTATAGTTTAATATCTACCACCAAAAGCATATTACATGTATGTCAAAAGCATATTACATGTATCTCAATAAGCTTCAGGTCAGAAACGCAGAAACAGAATCATACAAAATCCAATATCATAATAAATTGGTTTTTTAACAGCTAACCACATTATCTTTTAAGTGACTTTACAATTTATAAAGATTATTTATTTGCACTATTGAAATTTTCTCAAATTGATTTTTCTTCACATTGCTATGAACACTGTGCAGAAAGGTACACTGTCTACTAAACAAATACTACTATCCATATCTATGAAAACAGACTGCTCTGAGAACTGAAACATGCCAGCCTCTTTTATCCGTAGGTTTTACACATATTTTAATGTCAGGTAAGAAATTCAACAACTTGTATGCCACAAAATATTTGCTAGTGTCCAAAAACCCACACCAACGTCAATTTCATTTTTGCTGTGTAAATCAAAATTTAAGAACACAACAACACACTACACAAAAAGAGCATAAGTAGAAAGAAAATGAAAAAAACAATTTTTTTATCAAGATATTCCTATGGTCTATCCAAAAAGAGCTAAGACCTATAATCATCTATAAAAATGTTAACATAAAAACTAAATATGGTAAATAAACTGAAAACATTAAACCAAAAATATTCAGTGATGAAAATGTTGTAAAAAGTCTTGTTTATAAACCACTATCAATTTTAAAAAATCTTGACACTGAAAACTTTTTTTGGAATGAACAAATAAATATTCAATTTTAAAATTGAATTTTTATATCCAAATTCGATTTTAAATTAAAAATCGGATATGATCTCTAAAACCAGTTATAAAATATATAACCGGTTATAAAATTTGGTTATGGATATAACCGGTTATAAACCAGTTTTATAAAAGCAAAATCATTTATATGAATTGGTTATAATATCCTGTTATGATAAATAATTTTATATTGGATATGGATTGGTTATATGAATAAACCAAAATGATGAGCATCCGTAATAATAAGCATGGTAGGGATAAACTTAAGATTGCTAAAGAATGATGGGCAATGACATACATGATGTGTGGTTCATGTGTCCAAAATCTAGATTTTGTTATTATTTAAAAGAGATGGTTTAAGAAGGATACATGATGAGTGGTTTACATATGCATGGAAATTATGAATGTTAGGAGAGCTTGGAAGAGGTTGTTATAACTGGCCAAATGTTAAGTAGTAAAGGAATTGCTTCATTCTTCATTGTATTGATCAATAGAGTGTTCCTGAAGGACATCTTTTGGTGTGTCAATAAAAGTGGTAGCTTGTTTGATGTTGTCCTTTTGAGATAAAGGGGTAATCCATGTTTTTTAAAACGTAGTTGTATTGTATGGCTAAGTTTGTGAGAATAGTTAAGACACTTCATTATATCAACCATCTTTAAAGAAACCAATACCTATTTTTATTGATTATAATAAAGTGAAGAAGACTTTGTCTGATTGGAAACAATTGAAGATATAACGTGAAAGAGAAACGGCTCGACTCAAACTTGAGCAAATTAAAAACACAGCTGATTTTAATGGAAGCATGGATGCCATGAATGATTTTTACGAGCTCATTGGATTTCCAATTATTTAGAAATAGAAGAAATGAATGAGTTTTACGAGCTCATTAGATTTTCAATTATTTAGAAATAGAAGAAATTACGTACACCGTATTGAGAAATTCTTGTACCTATACTAAATTATAGTGGATTTATTTTTTTGGTCAGGATGACCCGTGGTTTTTACCCTTATTTTTAAGGGGTTTTCCACGTTAAAATTCTCATCTCTTTTGCGATCTATTTTTCTATATTATTTTCTTTTTATTTTTGTTGCGTGTTACTTTGGAATTGTGTTATGGTGTGTATATGTTAAGAGCTCATTATATACGTGAAAGTTTTAATTAAAAATGAAGGTTTATGATAATGAACACTGACAAAATTAGATTATTTTTCAATTTTGTTATTCTATACATTCGATATAATTTTAGTCGGAATCTTAACAACTGACAATACTTACAACAATACAACTAAAGAGTAAAAAATTAGAATTCAATAGTAAACATGGTGAAATAATTTCTAGTGACATACATAACGTAGTTTTATATTAAAAGTGAATTATGTTTAAAACTTAAATATGAGTGTTTTTTACTCGACGAAAATAAAAACACTACTTACGGTTACTATTATTGGAAAAACCTTTTTGTGATGATTAAACATTTATTTAAATTTTTTTATGTTTCAAATAAGATATATGCTATATTTTGTAAAATGTTTTTTCAGATTTATTTGAAAAATGCATCCACCTATCAATATTTAATAATTTTAGTCCTATGAGCCATAACACAACAATTACATTTTCAATTTCTGTTAATTGATTCATCGTCTAGCATAAATCGATTCACACATTGAAACACAAGGTTATTTTCATACAATTTGTGTGTATTGTTTCAACGGGAAACGGAAAAGAGTTATATACAGTGGAAATCAATACATAAACTAATTTTTGTTTTTCTTCTTCCACTGTACATCTGTTAGTTTTAGTTAAATAAAAAGCTTATAACTAGTAATTTAATGGATGCATGCTTAATTTCAAGACTGAAAACCAGGACTGTGGTGAATCAAGCAGCTTCATCCATGTTAATTGCACCTTTGTTACATGTAACCCTTGCTTTAGCATCAGAACCAGGTCTGCTATTTCCAAACTCAGCGAATTAAACGTTTTAAATTTGCAGTTCTTTTGGGTCCCAAACTAAATATCCTTCATTTAAGAAAATAAAATGGTTGCATATATTCATGAAAACAATAAAAAGTGTTGAGAGATGTCCATTCATCATTTAAAAAAGCATTAATAAAAATGCAGAAAAATATTAAGAAATGAAAAGAATAAAATTGTTAAATTTAACTTATCATTGTCTACCAAATAGTGGTAGTTATTCAAACTGAAATAACTAACCGATAACACCTTCCTTGAACTGGAGTGAATACCGTGCATGCCAAGTTTGCGAGAAAAAAAGTTAAAAGGTCCTAGATGGAGAGCCTTTATGATATCAGCCAACTGGTTTGATGAATGAAAATAGGCATCAAATGTATTATTTTTGCTTGAACTTTGTCTTGTTGACAATGTGAATAACTGAATTATTATCACAAGAATTTGTGACCGGTTGTGGATGTTGAATACTAGATCTTGTACGAGGTATAAACTCGTGGTAGATCGTCTAGTGTCATGATAAGATCTATAATCCAAATAAGTGAAGCCATTTTGTGTACATCCATTGCTTAAGATACAAATTGTCTTCACTATAAATGCTTACATATTAGACTTCTGAAACAAGCAGGATTAGCCAAAGATAAGAGATGACCATTATGTGATTTCATATTAGAATATGCTAAACTTGAAGTATAGAACATATAGCATGAAGATATTATCAATTATCAACATGTATAACATAAATCTGATATAGAAATTTAATGCATTGTGTTGCACCCCAAAATTTGCCCAACATTTCTTCACCTAGCTTGTGTTTCATTTCATTCACATTAGCATTATCATTTGCATTTCATTGAAATGTGTGCAGGAGATCAAGAGGTATGATTACCAATTAAGAGTTATACAATACTATGAAGCCAGCTAAGAAGGTTATTCAAGTGTTCAAGGGTTGATATCCTTGTCAGAGAAGTTGGAAGATCCTTAGAGAGAGTGGTTGAGGCCAAGTGTGTAGGTCTCCTAACTTGAGAGTTGTGGAAAGCCATCAGATGATTCTGAGGTCATGGAGATGGACTTGAGGTCTTGAGAGAGCTCATGAGAAGTGTTGAAGATCACCTTGAGGTCTAGACAGGTTATTGTGCAAGATAAGAAGCCTTAGCCATGAGTGGTGCAGCTAGGGTTTGACTGGGTCAACCCTAAGTCAACTGATGATTTGAAGAAGGTTGAGACCTAATTCAAGAGCCATGTGATCATGGATTGATACATTTAAACGTTATAAGGATGATTTCAAGGTTAACTCATCATGATTGAAGAGTTTGAGAAGTTCCAAGCTAGGGTTCCTAAGACTTGACAGTGTAAAATCCCCTAGTTTGACCCCTATCTTCAAGGCAATTTAACTCAAGATAGGATCTTCATCTTATCTTGACCCCAACATGATTATTGTAAAGCATGATCTTAGCTTTAATTCGAGTACTAGAAGTCCTTGATAGGATTTATAGAACTCAAGTTAAGAGCCAGACAAGTTACAAGTCATCTGAGGCATGTGAATTTGGAGCTTGAAAGTTACCCAACTTGCATGACACTTTTTCCCTAGAAGGAGGATTCCTATGAACTTTTGGTAAACATGAATGTTGTTCCTTATTCTCTTAGCTTTCCATAGAGTACTATAAGTCCTTGAAAGGATTTATAGAACTCAAGTTATGACTTTGACAAGTCAAGGGTATTTTGGGAAGTTATGATTATAGGTCATTTTTGGTTATAGGCCATTTTTACCAACTTAGACACCTCAAATAAAATTTTGTTCAACATGAAAGTTTCTCAAAATGGGGTTTTGACATTGACCATGCAACAAGGAGACATTGAAATGTATCAAGGAAAGACTTGGTTCAAGAAGTGGTGAAAAAGGAAGGATTAAAATGGATTAAATGACCAAAAATTCAAATAAATTGATTTGTGTCCAAACAAGGAAAAATTATAGGTCAATTTTATTGGAAAATACATTTTGGAAACAATGGCAATATTACATTTTTGGTTTGAGGTCAAATTCATGCACTTCCATTTTGTTACTTCATGATGAAGTAACATATCAAACTTGGACCATTGGATTGCAAACAAGGGAATAATCACCACCAACCAATTCAATATCTCATGAGATGATGATTGCAAGCAAATTCAGGCCAGAATAGAGCAAATACACGACTGTTGCACATGATATTTTGAAGGAGAAATTGAAAATGAAAATCTCATGTGGAAGGTTACAGAAGGTTCTGGATGATTCCTTTAGCTTCTATATAACCATTAGAGTGTGTTCAGCAAGATTTTTGGAGAAGATTGATGCTGGTTGCAGAGAGAGCAAGTGAAAAATCAGAGGTGAAAACAGAAATCGTATTTGGAGTTTTAAGGAAAATCAAGCCAAATCAAGGTGTGCATCAGCTTCAGAGGAAGATTTGGAGTGAGTCTGGATCATATTGAAGGCTGAATCGAGCAAGGAGTGTGACTGTTCTTCATCTGAAAACAGGTTGGTACAAATCAATTTCTTGCATGATTTAGGCAGTGTTAGATAGCAATTCATATGCGGTTAGGATCAGGATGAAGTGTAGTTGGATTTAGGATGATTAATCGCATGTTTAGAGACAATTTAGGGTGGATTGCATTTTCGGTTGAGATTGTTATTTCAAGATTCAGGTGTTTTTAGAGTGTATAAATGCTATGGTTGAATTGCTGGTGAAATTCTGGTAAAGTTTCATGTAAAGATTGTGGCAAATGGATGTGTGTAGAGGAAGTTAGGGTTGTGCAGGGTGACCAGAGATGTCACCGGCGGTGGCCGTGGGCTGCGCGCGAAGTTGCAGGGTTTGAATGAAGAAGATGAAGTCTTAACCGTCTATTTGTGTTGAACGCTTGACTTGGTCACTCCATCCTAGCGCGTATGTTGCGCCACATATCCCCCCCACACAACGTTGTGTTTTGATAAGTAGAGAACTGCAGGCTTGTGGAACTTCGCTGGATGAACCAAACGTGCATGGGATCGAATCCTGGCTTGTACTCCTTTTTCCTTTTGTTAATTTTTGAAGAGAATACAAGTGAATTGAAGCGCCTGGGCCCTGGATTGAGTTGCTATCCACACCCCCGTCTGGCCCAAGTTTGTGAACTGAACTGGAAATAATTGTTTTTCACCACTCAGCTTTTTATTAATTTCCATTGTTTTTCTTTATTTTACTCATTTCATATAGTTTAGGAATTAATTCATAATAAATAGAAAAATTAGTCAATTTGATCCATATTTTTTTCCCTGATTCATGAATGAATCTAGAATTTTGTTGAATTAAAAGATTAGGAATTCATGCATTTTTTATTTTAATTGCATTTTTTGTACTTTTATTTGATAATAATTCATAATGGTTGATACCTTGACTTGTGGATTTTTGTGTGATCATTTGATGATGATTTTTGGACTGATTTTTTGTGTGTAGCTAGTTTAGATGTGTATGCTCCCATAGTATTTTTCTCACATTTTTGTAAAGAAGTTTAGCTCTGTGTTTTGTATTGAACTTTAGGTGCTCTAGTTTTAGGGTTTAACCTTAGTACCCCATAGTTTAGGATTTATTTCTAGGACTTTTTGGATGATTTAACCTCTGGATTTTGCATGGTAGAGTCATGACTGACTTAGGTTCCCATAGTTATTTTTGTAGGATTTTACAATTGGTTTTAGTATTTTAGTTAGGATTAACTTTAGTACTAGGTTTTAGGTGATCCTAACTTGCTAACTCAACTAGAATGATTTCTTTAGTTCCCTTAGATTAGGGTGTTGCTTCCTTTGCTCTTGGATGATGATGAAGACATGTGTGGGCTTCTGTGGAATGCATGATGGAGCTTGGACTTGAAGTTTGCTCTTCCTTTGGTGTAGTTTGTTTAGGGTTAAAGATTAGGGTTTTTAGGGAGATCCTTTAGAATAAATTTTCTTCCTTCATGAAACATGGAAGGTGTTGATCACTTCCATTACTCCCTATGATGTAAGGTCCCATTGTAAAGACCCCATCCCTCCTTTGGTAGGATGAGTGGCTCCTCACAAATTGGTAGAACCTTTGAGGGTTCCTTTCCTTGATGGTGGAGTGCTTAGAGGTGACCTTTGGTCGTCACTTTGCTTCTCCCAATCCCCGCCTTGCTCTTGTTAGATGAATCTTTCTCCCTTGCTAGAGGATGGAGTTCCTTGCTAGAAGATTAAAGATGCTAGAGGTTTCACTTCCCTGTGTTTGAAGACTGCCTTGGAGCTAAAGCGTGAAGATCAAGAAGAACAAGTTGACACTTGAAGATTGAATTGAGACTGAATGAAGAGCTGAAGCTTGAAGAAGATGGAGAACAAGTTAATACTTGTGTTTGATGCCTTGAAGCTTGAAGAATCAAGTTAAGACTTGCTGTTGAAGATGAAAGCCTTAAGGAACAGTTACAGACTGAGGACTTAACTGCTGTCAGAAGATTGCTTTGCTGTGAAGCTGGGGAAGCTGTTGCTTTGCTTTCTTGACTGTCTGTTTTCTTTCTGTGCAACTGTATTGGTGTGACTTGTTTGATTTGCTTGATGCATTAGAATAAGTTCATGTTTAAATTGTTTTAATCTAGGAGCATGATTGCACGAGAGGTTGAGTTGCTCCCTCTGCTTGTATTTTTACTGTATGGCTTTGCTTGCGGGTATTCGGTAGAGCCATGCTCCCTTGCCTATGTGGTTTGTGATTTGCTTGATGGCATTTTATTTCTTCTGTATGATTGCAGTTATTCATATCTGGCTTGAGGTTGAGATGAGCTTGTGGAGGCTGATGCCCCACACACATTTCCTCCCTCACTTGCATTGCATGCATTTTACAGCCGTTTACTGTTTACTGTTTAAGATGATGCTTTATCTGTTTTTGTTTATCATTGACATGATCCCCTAGGAATCTCACATCCTTTGATAAGAAAGTGATGATTAGAACTTTAGGTTGAAACCTATGCATGATAACTTCTAGGAATTCCCTGTTTCAAACCTCGACCATAGGATGAATCCTTGGCATGACAACAGTAGGATGCTTAATAGTCCCCCCTGTAGAGTCCTTTCTTCTCTTCTCATCTCAAACAACAGTAAAAAACGTAATAAAGGCAAGTTAGTACAAGTACGTTACGAGCCTTAAGCTACTTGGGTAATGACAATTGAGCGGCCTCCTCTCAATCGTCTAGAATGTTTAGTATACGTCCTTTGGACGATATGCGACGCATTCGTTCCCAGGTCATAGTCTCTAGTGCTGTACAAACTACAGGCAACCATAAAAAATAGTTCTTTCGTAAAAGACAGAAAACAAACTTCAAACCTTTTTTCCCCGTGGGCCCGTAACTCAAAGGAAGCTTTTCTGAAGAAAAGAGTGTCGTTAACTCCCAGTTCTACCGCAAACGGTAACACCTAAGTCTCCAAGGGTCGAGCTGCATACACCAAACTGCTGAAATTGTTTGTTAACCCTACTCGAAAAACAGATGAATCTGAATTCCCGTAATCCGTATTATCCTGAACTACGTAAGCTCTGATCTCTCATTCCTGTTGAGAGTACGTAGGCACAATACTGACGTATTGGCGAGCCACCTTCCCCCATCACCTGTAGTTAGTCGAACTATGTTGGCTCTGATTTCTCACTCTCTGATGAGAATACTGTCGCACCTCGAAAAATCACGGAGACATTTCGGAGAAACGACCCTCGCGCGAAAGGCGCGGAAATGCGGTTCGACAGAGTCGCCACCGAACTTTATTTTTCCCGAATAAACGGGAGAGGAAAATATCGAGAAAACCTCTTGAAACTAAAAGGATAGGAACAGGGCTGTCGCAACCATGTTCCAGGTTCGGGAGTCGGTTACATGAGGGGAAGGTATTAGCACCCCTTACGTCCGTCGTACTCGACGGGAACCTCTTAAGGTAATTGTGGGGAGTGTTGTTTAGGTTTACTTGTTTCTTCTCGTTGTTAAAGATAGAATTGGTAGGTTAAAAGGTTAAAGATGCTAAGGAGAGATGGGTGGTTAGATGATAGGGTGCTCGCCAAGGATAGGGGCCCTTGTGCCTACGTATGCTCATTCGGACGAGAATGAGAAATCAGAGTGTCGTAGTTCGACTACGGGAAAGGTTGGGAATGTGTGGACGGAATAATGGAGGAAGATAGAAGTGTGGAATAGGGGAGAGAATGGGAAATGTGCTCGCCAAGATCATCGCGATCTTGTGCCTACGTATCTTACATTCGGACGAGAATGAAGAATCAGAGCAGTCGTAGTTCGTGGTAACAACCGCGAAAAAGATGAGGTTTGAATAGATTGGAAGTTTGAGAAAAGAGACGAAGGAGTGACTGACAAGCAACCCAAGAGCGCGCCTCAAGAGCTTGTCACTCAAGAATTCAAAGAATGCGGGATTCCAAGAACTCAGTTCTTTCGGGAATTGACTGAATAAGCTGAAGATGAAGAATTGGATGTTTTGAAAATGAAAGAATGAACTAATAACAACTCAAGGGCGCACCTCGAGAGTTACTTATTCGAATATTCAAAGAATGCTAGATTCTGAGAATATCCCTCTTTCGTAAGTTTTGGAAATGTTTGCGAAAGGATCGAATCGAAGAATGGCATGCATGGCCAAAGGAAGTTGGTTTGGAATAGCACGACGACGTGTCGAGGATTTGTTTGAAAATGGAACCGACTTGACGACGTGTCAAGTGTTAGGGTTGTAAGAAATGATATTAGTCCCTGAGGGTGCCCCTAATATCAAAAACCACGAGGAGTTGTGAGAGACATGGGTTGCGAATGCGAACGAGCATTCGACCTAGGAGAATGTTTGAAAATGATTGAATTTGAAAGAATCGAAAGATTGAGTGAATAACAACTCAAGAGCGTGCCTCAAGAATTATTCACTCGGAGACACAAGGAATGCTAGATTCCAAGTGCCTCTTTCTTTCGGGGTTTTGATCAAACAGACGTTGAGAATATGTTTCAGAAAATCAAAAGATTGAATGAATAACAAACTCAAGAGCGTGCCTCGAGAATTATTCACTCGAAGATCCAAGAAATGCTAGATTTCAAGAATCTCCCTCTTTCGGAGTTTTAAATGATTTGAAGCGAAAATGACATAGTTTTGACTGAAATAATTTGACCGATAATAATCATTAAAGTCATCAATGACTAAAGAATAATAAGCAAAAGGAAAAGGAAAGTCTTGACAAGAAAAATGGTCTCAGGTTTGTTATTATCTGTCAATAATTTGACAAACTATAACTCGGGGTATCGTCATCGACCGTAAAACACGATAGAAAAATGAAAAAAATAAAATACGATTGAAAGAATATCCAAAATTATTTACCAAAGAATTCTTTCAATATTTAACTAATGTACATAAAATAATTGAAGCTCTTAACAAAATTTATATTTTAAAAAAAAACAAATTTGAAAAAAAAACTTTATATAAAACTTTTTAAAAAGAAATTGTCAAAGAAAAAAAGAGGGAGTACGTCAGGTTTTACGTGTGGTGTGTAGGCTGAAGTTCAACGGGCTTCAAAAGCCCAATATCCTCACAATGCAGCAAACAAAAAAATAAAATTAAAAAAAAAGAAAAATAGAGACGGGCCACACAGATCATATGGAGGGTGGACATAAACTTCAACGGGTTCATCGAAACCCATCAATCTGCAAATTTCTCTGAGAATCAAGCAGAAACCAAACCATAAGTTCCTAATAGCCATGGATGAAAAGAAGAAAATCGAAACACGGACATCAAGTTTGAAAGAAAAGTTTCAATATCGACGGTAATGTTCATTTCAATCCAACCTTCTTTTGTTTTCACGTCGATTCTCTTGCTCGCTCCGATTTACTTCCTCCCTTTCTAATCTTCGTCTAATCCACTTTGGGTTTCAAAATTCTGAAGTTGTTTGATTGGGGTTTAGGTTTTAAACAGGGTTATCTGGTTCGTTCAGAAGAGAATGTGGGAATTTATGGTTGTGAAACTGTGTTGAATGGAGGTGATTTTCAGCTGGTGAACCTTGGGAAGTTTATGCGAAACAAAAACGGATCCACATTTATGATTGAAGATAGAGTCGAAGTCGCATCATGAAGAAGTTGGTGGTGTCGATGCGAGAAATGTTTGACTAACTTCGGAGCCGTTTGAGCACATCTCCATCTCAGGTCTCAGCTCAATTCGAAAATTAGTTATTCTTTTTCCCTTCTAGCTTTGTTTGGTTTTAGCAATTTGTGTTTGTAACTGTTGGTTATGGTTAACAGGTTATGGGTGTTCGGTGGAGGAAATGATATTGACGAAAGTGATGAAGTTTAATGGTGAGGACGATGGAAGAGGGATTGAAGATTGATGACATATCACAGTTCATTAAAATGGTGGAGAAACAGGGGTTTAGAGTTGAAGAAGATTATTGGTTGTGTGGTTTTACCAGGTGAGTGTTTGCCATCGTTCTTTTTAGGTACCGATTTCTGGTTGTTGATGTTTTGTTTTTTGGGAAATGGCTGAAGATTACAAGGGAAGATTTAGGTTTGTTTGTTTGCTTTTCTGCAGGTGAAGGGAGATGGTGGAGGTTTCGTATGGGTGTTTTTAATGGTGATGAGTGTGTATGGAGTTAAAGGGAAAATGGCTTAAAGGTTGAAAGAAGGTGTTGTTGCGATTTAGAGAATAGGAAGAAGTTTGAAGGTTTGGTTCGATGAAGGGTGTTGAACCAGTTTTGATGTTTGAAGAAAGATGAAGGTGAGATGTTTTGGAGATTTTAATGGGTAATGTTAAAAGATGAAGAAGGAGGATTGAATAGTGATTTTGGCAGGTATTTTCCAGTTCTTCCCCCCCCCCCCCCCCCCCAACTCTAGTGATGAAGGGGTCTATTTATACATGAACATGAGGGTGAATGTGGAACAAGAAGATGTGACGTGGTATGAAATTAGTGTGAGAATCATTTTTTGAATTTTGGTAACCCCTCCTTCCCCCTATTCTGCGTGATCGTTTTTTTATTTTTATAGAATTTCTTTTCCTCTTGCTCAGCTGTTATTGTCTTCTTGTTACAGGTCATTATGAGTGCTTTGTTTTCCTCATGTCAGGTTTTGTTGGCCCCAAAATGTGTTGTACAGGTCTGCTTTGCAAGAATTGTGTTTTGGTTGTAGCAGGTTTATTATGAGACGGCTGGTACAGAGTGGTGGTAACATTGTGGGTGAGAGTTTGTTTTGACTATTCGTCCTTTGCTTCTTGCTGTTGGTTTCTTTTGTAATTTCTCTTTATCCCTTTCAAGCTTGTATGTTAAGTTTGGAATTTTGTCATATTTTTGTGTAATGTCCTTTTTTTTTTACTGTAGGTTTTGGTTGGTTGTTGGGCAAAGTTTGGCATGATGTGGGGATTGATTTGTTGCTGGTTTGGCAGGATAATTGGATAGTGTTGCACCCTAAAATTTGACCAACTGATTCTCCTATCTGACTCATGGTTTAATTTCATATTCACAGCTCAGATGTATGATTTTTGTGTACAAGCAGGGGATACCAGGGTTACAGCTTGATTTTTGTCTATCAGATATGGCAGACCCAGTCCAGATTATCGGGGTTTTATTTTCGGGAAATTGTGCGCTCCTCGGTGATTTTTCAGTAATTTTGGGGATATTCTGATGCCCGGGGATCTCTGTTCGATTCAATCTGGTCTCGTGCGCGCTTTTATGGGGGTCATTTGCATTCATCTGCATTTTTAGGGTTTTAATAGACTTTTGTGAATTTTTAGCAGGCTTTATAGATTTTTCTGGAATTTAAATAGGGTTTTTTGCATTTTTTAATGGTTTAATTCTCTTTTTAGGATTTTATAAGAATTTTTAAATCATTTTTAGAATTTTATATAGATTTTTAAATAGATTTTAATATTTTTAGATAATATAGAAAATAATATAGTTTTTTCTTTTATTAATGATAGATTTTAATAGATATTAAATGATAATAGGATTTTAATAGAGAATTAGTGAATTTTAGAGTTTAATTAGATCTTAATTGTGTTTAGATTTGATTAGATTAGTATAGAATTAATTAGACTTTAATTGATTTTTTAGAGTTTAATTAGGTTTAATTGACTTTTTAGGTTTAATTAGGATAATATGAGTTTTAATCATTTTTAGAGTTGATTAGGAAATTAGTCTAATTAGGTGTTAATTTTGTTTTAGGATTAGTCTTAAGTAGATCATTAGATTAATGAGTGCTAATTAGTGTTAATCAGATTTAGTTAATTAGTTTAATCCAGTTTTTTTTGCTGTTATTTTCGTATGGGCCCTGAGATGTTTTTGTGAGGCCCAGATTTCATCAGCACAAAAAATCCAACGCAGCCCAAGTCCAGCAAGGGTCTCTTTCGTCCAAGTCTTTCCAGCAATCCAGAATTCTCCAGAAGCTACCAGAAGGTTCTGGCATTTCAGTGGTATAAAAGCAGACACGTGTCTGCAAAAGAAGGGTCCCACGCGCTTCTCAATCCTCGCGCCACCACCACTCAGAACTCCCCAGACTCCTCCACGTGGTCCACACCTGTCCCCACCAATCTCTCCCTCAGCGCATGCACGCCACTTGGCGCCCCCACACCAGCGCCTGAGTCTCACCGTCAACCTCACCGGCGGCCATGCATCAGCCGTAATCTCCCGCCGCCGGTCACCGTCAACGACTTCCGGCCACCGGAATCTGCAAACACCAGAAAATCACCAGAAAATCATCTTCTCCCCCAGATCTCCTCCGTCACCTTCCTCTTCTCATCGCCGGAAAATTCAAAGGCACGCCGGAAACTTCAAAGAATCCCAGAACAACTTCATCCTCCTCCATCAAATTTCCCAGAACAACTTCAATCTTCATCCACCACTCAAATCGCCATCATCTTCATCCAAATTTTTCCAGAATACTTCGCACCACCTTCATCGTCTTCATCCCCTAATTTCCAGAAACCACCATTGAACATCAATCTTCCATCAACCGTTTCCAGAATAACATCAAACTTTCATCAAGATTTCCAGACATTCATCAACCTTCAAGCAGATTTCCAGAAATCATCCTCAGATCTCCATCCACCTTCAAGCAAGATCTCCAGAAATCCATTCGAATCTTCATCCTCAGTCGAAGCAAATCCTCAGAAACTCATCGTTCTCCATCAATTTTTTTTTTCCAGAACTCTTCGCCTTCAACAAGGAACTCATCAGGACCTTCATCGATCTCCAGATCTTTGTTTCTTCGCCAACATTCATACGCAACCGTCAACCACCGCCCACATTCCTCCAGGTTCTCTCCTTATTCCTTCTCTATATCGTTTTAGCTTGATTGTTAGGTTGATTGATTTAGAGTAGATCCCCTGTTTAGTGGAACGGTAGGCTCTGTGGGGTAGATAAGATGCGATTTGGGCTTCTGAGTGTAGTTCAATGATAGCGGTAGATGTTGTGAGGGTTGGATTGAAAGTGTTCTAGGATTGAAGGTTACTGATAATGGGCGGCGGCTGGACTTTCGGTGGCGTTTGAGCAGTTTCAGAAAGGTGGAGAGAGCGTTTGAGAAGCGGCTAGGGTTTGGGGGATTAGGATGATGAACAGTGCCAGAGGGATGGAAGTGGTTTTGGTTTTGTTCGCTAGGGTTTCGTTTGGATTAGGGTGAGAATATTGGGCTCAGGCCCAAACGTAGCTGCTAACATTACGCCCCTCAATTGCTTCCCCACCCCCCTGTTTGAGAGAACTGAATGAGTCAGCTTGGGCCTTATGCCCAAAGTTACTAACAACACCCCCTGGGCGTAAGCCCATTGAGATAACAACTAGAAATTGCTAACGTTGTACCCCCCCTCTGGTTTCAATTCACTTTTTTTGTTTTCTGGATAATAAGTCCTGGGCCTTGCGCCCTTTTGCTTTCTGCACCACCCCAGCATAGGCCCAGTGAATTAATGAACTGAATTCTTGCTGTTTGGACCCCCCAGGTTATTTCTTTTATTTTTTCTTTTATATTTTCATATTAGAAAATCATAATAAATTGAATATAATTGTTTTTTAATAATTCTTTTTCTACCAATTACCTCATAATTCCTAGAAAATTAAATAAAAATAAAAATGGCATTTTATTTTTGTTTGTTATTTTTTTTGCATATTTTCCAATTAATTGATTTCTTTTTAATATTTTTAATGCATGCATAGCATTAGGAAATTCATAAAAAATGGTAGAATTAGTCAAATAATTCCGTTCTTTTTTCTGTAGACTCGTAATTCAGTGTAGAGTTTTATAGTGCAAAAAAACATTAGCTTAATCATGCATTGTCATTTTAATTGCATTTTTCACTGTTATTGACGTTGAATAAGTTGGTCTGTGGATATGTCTGTGTTGCTGATTTTGATTCTTTCATCTGGTATTGAATTTTGTTCTGATTTTTCAGTATGTTGCCCTAGAGCCATGTAGGTCCCCCATTAGATTTTTGATAGATTTTCATAGGATATTCTGATAGGATTTGTCTGAGCCTGAAGATAGGAGAAGTCTGGGTGACTTCTGACTTTGAAGTTCAACTGTGGTTGAACTTCAGAGATAGTCTCTTGTGGTTTGTTGGCCTGTGGGTTTCTTCTTGAAGGTGGGAGCTGATGGAGGTCCTGTTGGAGCTTGCAGTTGCATTGGATTGAGGCTTAGTCTAGGAGCTTGTTGTCTGTTTGTGAGGTTCGAGATCCTGAAGTTTGAAGGGAGTTTATGGTACTTTCCTGAGGAAGGCACTATGAATGACTTTCATCCTTCCTTCTCACCTCTTTCGCAAGTGTCCAATGATGTCGGAGCCGACTTGTGAGTTTAATTCCTCCTGAGGAGGAATATAAACTAATCACCAGTTGTTGAGCCACATGGGATACGATTCCTAAGTGGAAGTCCCCTAGTACTTTCCTGAGGAAGGTCCTATGGGTCTATTCACTTAGTTCCATTAGTTTACCTAGGATTTCTTAAGTATCCAGTGATGTTGGAGCCAACTTGTGAGTTTAATTTCTCCTGAGGAGGAATGTAAACTGATCACAGTTGTTGAGCCACGTAGGGTACAATTCCTAAGTGTCAGCCTCCTAGTACTTTCCTGAGGAAGGTCCTATGAGCCTGCTCACTTAGTTCCCCTAGTGCATATAGGTTTCTCAAATATCCAGTGATGCCGGAGCCTTCATGTGAGTTTAATTTCTCTTGAGGAGGAATGTAAACTGATCACAGTTGTCGAGCCGCATAGGATATGACTCCTGAGTAGTAACCTCCTGGTACTTTCCTGAGGAAAGCACTATGAGCTTGTCTGCTTAGCTTCCTTTCTCTGGTAAGCTTGTTCTGAAGCTTGGAGACTGGGATTGATTCCTCCTGCTTAGGTTTTGATTAGAATTGTTTGGCTTAGATCTTTGCTTAGGGCTTTGTATAGAGTTTTGTTTAGAATTATTAGGAGCTTGTTTCAGGTTTGTTAGAGGCCCTGCTCAGGGTTAGTCTCTTTGTATTGTTTGACTTGTATGATGTTATGTTGCATTAGACTTAGGTATTCATCTAGATAGTTCTGAATAAGTGCATCTTAGAAGTAGACTTTGTGTGCATGAGAAGTTGAGGTGGTCCTCCTTCTGCTTGTTTGTTATTGCGTGGCTTTGCTTGTTGGTATTCGGTAGAGCTGAGCTCCCTTGCCTTTGTGGTTTGCGGCCTTCGCGCCTTGTTTGTTTAGTCATTGCATTCATGCATGTTTTCAGTATTCCTTTACATTGCAGTTTCTTGTTTGTGGTTTAGTCCTGTTGCCATGATCCCTTAGGAGCTCTGACTTCTCCGCTGCGGAGTTGTTATGATAGACATTAGGATGGTCAACCAGGTGTGATAGCAGTAGGTAGATTCCCCTGTTTCTCAGGTATAGTTCTAGGGTTTCCCTTTCCTTTCTGTAGGAGCTTTTGAGTAGCTTGATCCGTAGTTAGCTGAACTACAGCTGCTCTGATTCTTCGTTCCAGACGAAGATATGTAGGCATAGGATGCGATGTCCTAGCGAGCACACTAACGACTAACTTTAGTTCTCTCGCGGCTGTGCGATCGAGACTTCCCCGCTAACGACTAATTGTTATCCATTTCTCTTGCCCGAGTGCATTTGAGACCAGATCGTATTTGTAGGTTCCCGACCCTTAGGACCAGTTTGTTTTCTCACTGCTGTGTGAGCAGCCCCTGTTTACCCGTAGTTAGCCGAACTACGTTTGCTCTGATCTTTCATTTCAGATGAAAGTACGTAGGCACAGGACGCGATGTCCTGGCGAGCAACCTTTTCCCCCGTTTAGACGTAGGCAGTCGAACTACGTTGACTCTGACTTTCCCATTGCACGAGGGAATACGTAGGCCCAGAACACCGTATGTTCTGTCGAGTCCTGTCCTTTTATTTTCTTTTCAGACCAGCCAGTAGCGTAGATAGATAACACACCCTTTTTCCTATAAACACCAAGCGTGGATCCCATCGAGTACGATGGACGTGAGGGGTGCTAATACCTTCCCCTTGCGTAACCGACTCCCGAATCCAGGTTTTGGTCGCGATGACCATACCTTTTTCCCGTCTTTGCGAGGTTTACTTCGAGCGTTTCCTTTCCCGCTCTGAGGGATAAATAACGCACGGTGGCGACTCTCCTGTCAAGCCGGCGCCGATTTTCGCAGTAGCGACAGCTGGCGACTCTGCTGGGGACTTATAGCATCTAGGGACTTTTCCCATCCCTTATGCTGGGACCGTTTCCCATCCCCTACGCGAGTCAATCCTAGCGCTTGGGTGTTTATTCGTTGGGTGTTGTGCATATTGTGTTTTACTTTTCTGCACTTTACTTTTCTGTACCTTTACCTTTCCGCATTTATTTTCCAGCATTATATTATGATTATTGCTGTGGGCAAAGGGAGGATACTGTGAGTGAAAAGCCGGACCTGGGCTTGAGTACACACCTAGATATAGTTGCGGAGAAGTAGTAGACGAACCTGTCTGCTGAGCAGGCACAGTTCCCTACGAAAATCTGCGCTCAGACGAGATTCTTGCAGAGGCGCTCCTTTCCGGTCCTGAGGATCTGAGGGGAGTCCAGACGTGAGGGTTGTCGACTCTGGGGACCGATCATTTGGAAGTCAGCTAAGTGAGGCCTCTTCATGACTTGATGATGCCACTCCTTCTGGGAATCGTATCGTCACTCATGAAAGTCTGTGACGCTGACGACCGCATAGGATGCCGTACCTTTGTCCGTGGATTAGGTCCATCATACCTGTGAGTGGGGTTGGGTTATTGCAGGAAAACTGACCTTCAGAAACCATGATTCAGTACCTTTATCAGATGGTGTTCTTGATTCATCTCCAGGTGTTGTCTTGGTCAGATGGGTTTCTTATCTGAGGTTGAGGCTATTATCAGATGGTATTCTCGTCAGATACAGAGGTTCAGATGGTTTTCTTACCGGGGGATTGATATTTTGAGTATCAGATAGTAGTTAGTGGCATGAGATTCTGGTGACCGTGTTGGTTTTCTGTTCTTGATCACAGAGATATTCCTCTTCAGGCTACAGCATAGCCCCTATGTTCGCAGATTGCATTATTTATCATATTGCATCATTGCATTACCATCTGCATTCAACTAACGTGTGTGTATTGCAGGTACATATTTTCCCTTCCAGTTCTGGTGTTTGTTCCTAGCAAGACATGGAAAACCTGAAGAGAGTATTGCCCTACAAGTTTCCGTTGCCGAATATCAGTCTATTGTTAGAATTGGTTGCTATTGCTAAGAAGAGAGGAATGGGTGACTTCAGAAAGAAATATGGGAGGATTCTGACCTACGTTTATCAGCCATCTGCCTACGAGACCAGCGGTATCTATACTTTGTTACAGTTTTACGACGCAGAGCTCAGGTGTTTTGTATTTCCCGACTTTGTTTTGGCTCCTACCCTGGAGGAGTACTCTGCACTTCTGGATATACCGATCCGTGAGCAGATGCCTTTTTATCGTACGGACGCTGAGCCTAAGCTGGCTGAGCTTTCTGCCATCCTGTGTTTGAAAGAGTCTGAGTTGTCTGGGAAGATGATCAGAAGAGGAGATGTATGGGGATTTCCGTTGGATGTCTTAGTGGAGAAGGCTCGAGAATATGCCCAGAAGGATAGCTGGGAGGTTTTTGACGTCATCCTTGCTGTATGTGTGTATGGCATCGTGTTGTTCCCTAACATTCCTGATTTTGTTGATTCTGATGCCTTCTATATTTTGGCTGCGGGAAACCCAGTTCCTACTTTGCTGGGAGATATCCACCATTCAACCCATTATCAGAATGAAAAGCGACGAGGAAGGAATGTGTCTTGTTGTGTACCTCTCCTATGCAGGTGGTTCACCAGTCATTTGCCTAAGTCAGGTCCTTTTGTCACCTCTATCAATTCTCTAGGATGGCCCGAGCGCTTAATGGGATTGACTGCTGAGAGCATGGTATGGACCAATAAAGAGGTATTTGGAGCTGAAGTCATACTCAAAGGCGAAGGATTCCCGAATGTTCCGTTAATAGGAAGGAAAGGTTGTGTCAACTATAACCCTTCCTTATTGATCAAGCAATTTGGGTACGTACCTCAAGGAGCGCCAAAGCCCGAGGAAATACAGGAATCTCTGTATCTCACCGGGGCAATAGGGAAAGAGATGCTGACCAAACTTGAGAAAGCCTGGAAAAACTTGCACAAGAGAGGGAAGCTTTCAGGTAGCAGAGGGGATACTCGAGGTCCTAGCCCATATGTAGAATGGATTCGTGAGCGAGCTGTGAAGTTCCTTATGCCGTATCCAGCGGTTCAGCCATTGCATCCTCCTCCGGTAGAGGAGCCTACCACTGTGGACATGCAGGTCTACAAGCAGCTGATGGCAGAGAAAGAAGAGCTAGCAAGAGCTAAAGAGGCTTTAGAGCAGGAGAATGCCCAGCTTCGGCATGAAAAGATTGAAACAGGATACATTTCTAAGCAACAGGCTGAAACTCTGAAACATCTGAAGACTACGCTATTGGAATTGACTGAAACCAAAAAGCGTCTGGAGCTAGATGTAGATTCAGTTAGTAGTGTGTTGGCCACCAAGAAGCAAGAGCTGGAAAGGGCCTACATAAAGCTAGCCAAGTTCAGAGAACACTGGGATCTCACTATGACCAAGCGCAAGGAGCGAGAAGAAGGGCTGAAGACACAGATTGCTCAGTTAGAAGAACAGGTCAAAGTGAAGAACGAAGAGCTTGAAGAAGAAGCCTGTCGCCGATACGAAGCCGAGCGCAAGTTGACAGATGCCATGAAGAATTTGGAAGATTTCCAGCATAGAGCAGATGCCAAGAGACCCAAACCTGGGGATGGTGCCAATGATAAGGCTTGGGAAGACTTTGTCAGAGACATCCAGGGGACGGTCAGGAAGAGGGATCGACTGATAGAAGGTTTGATTTATCAACCGGATCATGCAGAGACAAAGAAGATGGTCGAGGACTTCCGCAACCGTACCCGTATTTGATTTCTCTCTTGTATTCTGTATGTTGAGATCACCACCAGGCATGTTGGCTGGGATCCTCTTTGTCATATCAGCTGTATGGAGCATAGTTATGTAACTTCTTGACAAGACTGTTATTCTGATCAATATATGAGGGTTTTTCCAAATATTGTCTTTATGGGTTATCTCGTCTTGCTACCACTGACACTGGAATTGGAGGGAAAACATCTCCAATGCACACATGCACGTTAGCATTTTTGTATTTCTGTTTGCATAAATCATATTGCATAGCATTTCTCTAGCAGGTCAGAGCACTTATCCAACCTTTGTTTTCACCAGAAAGTGATTCTCGGGGTATTGTTTGAGGCAAGAGTAGAGTGCCGAAGACGACCAAGGGGCTGAAGCAGAGTTGAGCAGAATCAAGCAGTGCAGTCAATTACCGGTAATTGGTGGCTATGTCTGAAGGCAATTTCCAGTTTCCCGACACCCAGGCAGGGTTTACTATGGCGTCCAACCATCAGTATGATTCTATGGAAGGCTTCCCGCAAGCGAACAATCTAACTGCAGACCAAGTTGTGCAGCCAACTGTTGAGAACCGAGATCAGCATGAGCAGTTTGTTGCCCGAAATGAACGCTATCCTCCCGTTAACAATCAATGTGTTGCTTTCCCTGCGATGAATTACCGGAGAGATATTCCAGTGACCGGGTTAGTAGATCCAAGAGCTCTTGACGATGGTAGAAGACTCCGAGTGTTGGAAGAGCAAATGAAAGCCTTGGAAGCAAAAGATGCTGTTAACCTGGATGCTGTAGCCATGTGCTTGGTTCCTGACCTCGTGTTGCCGTACAAGTTCAAAGTGCCGGAATTTGAGAAATACACAGGAGATAGCTGTCCGAAGTTGCATTTGATGATGTTCTGTCGGAGGATGACTTCGTTTGTGCGAAATGACAAATTGATGATCCATTGCTTTCAGTATAGCCTGACTGGGGCATCGTTGAGATGGTATGTGCAATTAGAGAGTAATCAGATTCGATCATGGGTGGATTTAGCCAGAGCTTTCATGAAGCAGTACGATTACAACTTGGATTTGACTCCTAGTCTCGTAGATCTGCAAGAATTGTCTCAAGCGGAGAATGAATCATTCAGAGCGTATTTGCGAAGATGGAAGGAATTGGCTGCTAGTGTTCGACCACCGCTTCCGGAAAAGGAACTGGTTGACATCTTCTTGGGTACTCTGAAAGGCCATTATTTTGACAAATTGTTCAGTTGCACAAACTTTGTGGGCCTGATGAGGCTGGGAGAGATTGTTGAGCGAGGACTCAGGAGTGGAAAGTTTCGAGGTGTTCCTTACGTCCCAGTTAATAAGATTGAGTCTCAAGAAGAGTGGGAAGGAGATGACGTCACCTCAGAATCTCTAGCATCTCAAGATCAGTTTTCAGATACTTCAAGTCAACGATCATCTTATCGCCGATCGCGTCAGCATGCTCCACGAAGACCAAGGAAGCCTGAAAGGCAGTTTACTCAGCTACCAGTGTCGTACAGTCAGTTGTTGCCAGATCTGGTCAAAAGTGGATTAATAGTGCCGAAAGAGACTAAGCCGGTGATTCCACCGTATCCTCCAAGTTTTGATGCCAGCGCCCGTTGTGAGTACCATGCTGGGGCACAGGGGCATTCCACAAATGATTGTAAAGTGCTTAGAAGTCAGATTCAGGATCTGTTAGACTCCGACCGTATTTGCATCACTTCTCAGGGTTGTGTTCAGATTAATGATTTTCCATCTTCCAGTTGTGCGAGTTCGTCAGTTAATATCATGGAAGACTCCACAGGAAGTGTGTGCTCTGAGGATTGTCAATCAGAGAGTTCAGTTGAATATGGGGGAAGTTTCTAGAGGTTTCTATGCCGGGTGTCGCATCTGTTGCTTTGCCTAATCCGTTTAGCTTTTGTGCATCAGTATTTGTCGACCACCACCAGGATTGTTGGCTGGGGTCGTTATATTCATACTCATTTGTGCTTACCTGCTGATTTTGTTGGTTGTACATGTATGGGAGATATTCGTCTGTGTGCTTATAGCTTGAGTTTCTCTTTATCTCGTTGTGAATATGTGTTTGCTTTCTGCGCTGCATTAGTATTTAGCAGGTATATCAGAACCGTGGGCCTTATTTCATCGTCATCCAGTTTGTTGCAGGAACTCCTTCAGAGACATGGAACAGAATCAGTTTGAATTGATCGAAGTCCGAAGCCAGCTAGGGCAGATGATGAGAGACATACAAGAGATGCGTCTAGAGCAGAAGATTCTCAAAGAGGAGAACAGTCAGCTGAAGACCCAAATGAGTTTGATCATGGAGGTGGTCAAGAATGTGCTTAGGAAAGAGGACGACCAGCTATTTGAAGCCACAATGAAGAAGCTCGTGCCACCTGTGCAAGTAGAACCTGAGCAGCAGCAACAGAAGATACATCCGGCTCAACAGAGGATCCAGGAAGGGAAGCCAAGGAGAATATTTGAGGCACCACCTATGACCTATGCTGAACTCTTGCAGATCTTATTGAGGTTTAATCTGGTTGAGAAAAGAACGTTGACACCACCAACAAAAGCGTTTCCTCAGGGATACGATGCCAGCAAACAATGTGAATTTCATTCCGGGGCATTCGGACATGACATCGAGGGTTGTCATGCTTTCAAGCACAATGTTCAAGACCTGGTTGACTCGCACGATATTGAATTCACGCCGGGCGGCGTAGCTGTGCACATTGCTCCTGTCTCGATCGATGTTAAAATGACAGATGTTTCCAAAGCTGTAGTGGGTCAGAAGCGTATCCTGGACTCCATGGTGTCAGAATCTCCAGGCCCACAATTGTTGCCTATTCCTGGGGCAGATCTGAGAAAGCAAATGGCTAAGCATAAGGAGAGCGTTAATCAGTACATCGAAGATCAAGAAGCCGATGTTGCATTTGATACGAAGGGTGCTCAAAGGTCAACCCGACACCAGCAGCAGCAGCCCCAGCAACAGAATAATCGGGGGTATAAAAGAGGTCAGAATCAAGGTCCTTTGGCAAGCCGTCATTTGGAAACTCCTCCTATACCATACGCACAGCTTCTGCAGACGTTGCTTCAGCTCCAATTGGTTCATAAAAGGACATTGGCTCCCTTAACGGGACCACCACCACCGGGGTATGATGCCAACGCTACTTGCGAGTTCCATACCGGGGCACCAGGCCATACGGTTGAGAACTGTAAAGCATTTAAGCACAAAGTGCAGGATCTGCTTGATAGTGCAGCAATCAGCTTCGGGTCGGGAGGCCCCCAAATCATCTGAATGAAAGAGGAAGAGCTCTATAGTTTGGTTGAGTCGATTGAAAGCAGATCAGGACAGCATCGGGTTGCCTCTAATAAAGGTAGCTGGTTCAGCAGCAGGGCAGATGTGAAAGCCCGGTTCTCGGAAGCTAGCATATTTTCTTTGTTTTAGCTTGTCATTTCTTTACATTTGTAGTTGCTTTCCTGTTTGAATTTGTAATCTTGTTTGTAAAACTTGTTGTTTTCATTTCAAATTGATGATAATGAAATAAATATGCATGGTTTTGATTAAATCCATTCGTGTTCACTAACTGTTTTGCAAATATCCACTGCTTCGGTCAAGAAGAATTTGGGGAGGATGACGAAAATGACCGACATGCAATTACCGATAATGTATGCTTTTGAAATAAACCTGCTGATGATGTACAGGCATTGTTTCAAATCCCTAAATACCGGAGATATAAGGAAGATAATCCCTTGTCAACCCCTTTGGGCCTTGTAGTAGGAGTTTCTTTCTGTGAACGAAAACCCCCAATTTTAACCTGGGGCAGGGTAGGTGTTAGCTAATTTGACCAAGCGTCCAAATCGCAAAAGGAGTGTCCGTTCGAGGATCAATCACACCCCTAGAGGTCGTGCCTAAAAGACCACAATGGTTCAATCAAGAGTGGGACAGCCACATCATTCCCAAAGAGTCAAACAACCAGTGTCACGCGACTTGTTCGAAAAAAGAAGAATGAAAAAGAAATCAAAAGCCCGCTAAGTCAAGAAGACTCCAAAACAAATGACTTAGGCAAAAATGAGGGCATCCCGCTGGACGTAAAAAAATCAAAAGAAACTCAAAAAGAGTCAGTCCAGGCAAAAGTTAGGGATATGAAAAGAAAAAGATGAAAAGGATCAAAAGAAAAATCCTCGATGGAAATACGAGTCGTGTGACCACAAATGTCAAAGACGAAAGAGTAAGTGGCTGTCACTCCAAAATCCAAAGTTTCTCGAACTATCACTCCTATCTGTCAGCCTCTGAGAGGTGAGCGCTAAGGTCAAATTAGCTGAACGTAGGATGGGAGAACATCAAGAAGAATGGGTGGGTTAAAGTAAACTTTGAGCCTTTATCCTTTCTTTCAAAACCATGAACCTGACCACATTACAACCTTCAAAAGTCCTAATTGAAGCAGGTTGTTTCGAAAGCATACTTCGGTAAAGGTCGCGTCGATTCTGACTCCTAAAAAAGGTTCCGCTTACCATGTTGGTACTGATGTTGATAAATGTTTTGTGCATCATATGCCATAAACTGTTTTTCCGTTTCCCAGTGAACAGATTGGATGTCAAAGCTGTCATATATGTTGCATTAATACATCTTTTATGCAGAACAACTCGTTTTACTTGTGAGTAAGCGCTTGACAGCAGAAAAGTTTCCTACAATGGAAAGTATGGTCAAGATAGAATGCAGAATGCCCGAATGTTCCGAGAGCAGGGGCAAGCTTTTATTATGATCCCCAGTCAGGTCAGCTTTTCGAAGTCAGTTATTCTGGGGCAATCAGGTTGAGATTTGGCAAATACGTCATAGTCAGGAGGTATTACTCTGAATCAGATAATCAGGGGCAAGGTCATTGCAGTCAGGGGCAGACCATCTTAAGCACGCAGAAGTTACTCGAGAAGCATTCAAGGTGAAGTATCTCTGGGAAGTTCAGAACGCTGAAGCATGTTATATCAGACCATCAAGGAACAGATTTGCAGGTTTCCTTTCAGGGACTATCCCCACAGACGTCCTGTAGGCTGGGGCATATCAGAAGCGAAAGGATTGGCCTTCTCCGTACCAGCAGGGCCATACAAGAGTTATTCGAGCAGATGCAGTCGATTTTCGAGAGCGAGATGAATGCGGGAAGTTATGTCACTATCCCTTGACTCCTCACTGAAAAGTTGTGTATTCAGGAAGAATGTTTTCCAGCGTCAGTTGTGCCTGACCCAGTAAGATAGCTTAAGAGCTCAAATCCATGTTTGCGATTACTGTGAAACCCATCCGTGTCAGCGCATCAGGTTCCAGATCTAATCTTCGGCAATACGCGGGAAGACTCCCTCCATTTTCTCCAGCAAAGACCAATTTGTCATTGGTATGGATAAGCTATCCCTAGAGGAGTCTAATCATATTTGGCACGTCTGCTATTTGGCAGCGGAGTTACATTCCCCAGCAGGGTATTACTTCGTCGAGGTGTTCGGTTAAGTTCCTAATATCCCCAGCGGAGTTGATTTCACTCTCCTAACATTTATTTTGCTAGGACGATTCAGTGATATCCGGGTTATCCCCAGCAAAGTTGGCCTCGCCTTCAGCATTTATGTTGCTGAAGTGGTTTTCTGTACCCGGCCTTCTCCGGCAGCTCGAGCCTGCTAGCATATTGCATGCATCATATTTGCATCATACCTGCATGACAGTTTCAAAATGCATAGCATTTCTATCCAGAATGGAGCATTACGCTGGAGAAAGATTAAAGCATTTGCATACGCATACGAAGCATAAGTCAGATTTTCTATCAGCCTCATATGGCGCGTGAATTACTCTGTGATCAGTTCAGGGGGCATTTATCCAGCAACAGTATTCAGACGATTCAGCAGATTATTTGTATCAGATCTTATGATAGTTGTGCTTTGATCAAGCAGTCATCTGATGTCGACAGACTTTTCTTCCCGTCAATTCATATTGACGATGTGTTCCTCCAATAAGTGGATTTCTCCGTCTATCATTAGACGTCTGGAGCACGAATGTGGTTTTCTTTCCGTCTATCCATAGACGATGTGAAGTTGTGGGTGGCCGCAGTAAGGTTTCAAGAAGGGGTTTTCCCCAGGATGTGGTTTTCTTTCCGTCTATCAGTAGACGATGTGAAGTTTTGATGGATTTTCAATAAGGGTTCAGAGTAGAGCTTTTCTAGCAAGTGGCTTTTCTTTCCGTCTATCAGTAGACGATGTGAAGTTTTGGTTACTGTTCAGCAGGTTATCCTATTGCCAGATCATACATATGATGAGGTGTTTCCCCAGCGAGTCTTCTCCGGCTATCCTTAGTTGTTGAGGAGTTTCAAAATGATTTTGGATATTGGTTCTCTTTCTGGTTATTGGATATGATGACGTTCAAGAGGTACTTTTCTGACTGTCAATCCTTATTGATGGCGAGGCTCTTCGAAGAATGTTCAGTTTTCGTGATTGTCGATTCTTATTGACGACATGGTTCCTTAAAAGGTGGTTTTTCTTACCGTCGGTCTATACTGACGATGTGGCCCCTTCAAGGATATTGATCTTTCCATCAATTCCGTAGACAGAGGGGATTCTGAAATTCGAAGGATGGTGTTGAATTGCGTTATGGTGTCTTCCCGTCTATCCTTAGACGATGTGAAATGATTTGTTCATCAATCAGGATGATTCCGTCTACTCTTAGACGATGTGAGTTGTCTTGTTCATCAGTCAGGATGATACCGTCTACTCTTAGACGATGAGAATATTGATTTGTTCATCAGTCAGGATGATGCCGTCTATCCTTAGACGATGTGAGTTGTCTTGTTCATCAGTCAGGATGATACCGTCTACTCTTAGACGATGAGAATATTGATTTGTTCATCAGTCAGGATGATGCCGTCTATCCTTAGACGATGTGAGTTGTCTTGTTCATCAGTCAGGATGATACCGTCTACTCTTAGACGATGAGAATATTGATTTGTTCATCAGTCAGGATGATGCCGTCTACCCTTAGACGATGTGAATTGATTTGAATATCAATCAAGATAATGCCGTCTACCCTTAGACGATGTGAATATGGAAATCAGGGTGATGCCGTCTACTCTTAGACGATGTGAACTGATTTGTCATTAATCAGGACGATCCTGTCTACTCTTAGACGATGAAAATATTGATCTGTTTTATCAATCAGGATAATTCCGTCTACTCTTAGACGATGTGAATATTGATTTGTCATTAATCAGGATGATGCCGTCTATCCTTAGACGATGTGAGTTGTCTTGTTCATCAGTCAGGATGATACCGTCTACCCTTAGACGATGTGAATTGATTTGAATATCAATCAAGATAATGCCGTCTACCCTTAGACGATGTGAATATGGAAATCATGGTGATGCCGTCTACTCTTAGACGATGAGAATATTGATTTGTTCATCGATCAGGATGATGCCGTCTACTCTTAGACGATGAGAATATTGATTTGTTCATCGATCAGGATGATGCCGTCTACCCTTAGACGATGTGAATATTGATCAGGATAATGCCGTCTACTCTTAGACGATGTGAATTTGGAGATTAAGGTTTTCTTCCGTCTATCTTTAGACGATGTGAATTCAGAGATTATTTCTTCCCGTCTATCCTTAGACGATGTGAATTGATTTGTTCATCAATCAGGATGATCCCGTCTACTCTTAGACGATGTGAATTGGGAGATTAATGTTGTCTTTCCGTCTATCATTAGACGAGGTGAGTATTCAATCAGGGTATCTTCCCGTCCATCTTTGGGCGATGTGAGTATAGTTCTCTTCCTGCCTATCAGTAGGCAATGTGAAAGAATCAGGTATTTTGATGCAACCCTCAGGGTTATTATATGGGGTATCACAAGCAACGGGTATTCAAATCAGGAGTTCTTTATCAGATGATTAATCAGTTTGGTGCCGCAATAACTGGACTCGGTTTTCTGGACTTTATTCTCCAAGCAGTTGACAGTATATGCTCGCGGTTGGCAAATTTTCGGGTTTTATTTGTATTCAACCGTCTCGTACCTCTGAATGTTTGAAGGCTGAGCGCTCTTCAAACCCTTCAGGTCCAAGTCGCTTGAATAGGGGCAGCTGTTGCACCCTAAAATTTGACCAACTGATTCTCCTATCTGACTCATGGTTTAATTTCATATTCATAGCTCAGATGTATGATTTTTGTGTACAAGCAGGGGATACCAGGGTTACAGCTTGATTTTTGTCTATCAGATATGGCAGACCCAGTCCAGATTATCGGGGTTTTATTTTCGGGAAATTGTGCGCTCCTCGGTGATTTTTCAGTAATTTTGGGGATATTCTGATGCCCGGGGATCTCTGTTCGATTCAATCTGGTCTCGTGCGCGCTTTTATGGGGGTCATTTGCATTCATCTGCATTTTTAGGGTTTTAATAGACTTTTGTGAATTTTTAGCAGGCTTTATAGATTTTTCTGGAATTTAAATAGGGTTTTTTGCATTTTTTAATGGTTTAATTCTCTTTTTAGGATTTTATAAGAATTTTTAAATCATTTTTAGAATTTTATATAGATTTTTAAATAGATTTTAATATTTTTAGATAATATAGAAAATAATATAGTTTTTTCTTTTATTAATGATAGATTTTAATAGATATTAAATGATAATAGGATTTTAATAGAGAATTAGTGAATTTTAGAGTTTAATTAGATCTTAATTGTGTTTAGATTTGATTAGATTAGTATAGAATTAATTAGACTTTAATTGATTTTTTAGAGTTTAATTAGGTTTAATTGACTTTTTAGGTTTAATTAGGATAATATGAGTTTTAATCATTTTTAGAGTTGATTAGGAAATTAGTCTAATTAGGTGTTAATTTTGTTTTAGGATTAGTCTTAAGTAGATCATTAGATTAATGAGTGCTAATTAGTGTTAATCAGATTTAGTTAATTAGTTTAATCCAGTTTTTTTTGCTGTTATTTTCGTATGGGCCCTGAGATGTTTTTGTGAGGCCCAGATTTCATCAGCACAAAAAATCCAACGCAGCCCAAGTCCAGCAAGGGTCTCTTTCGTCCAAGTCTTTCCAGCAATCCAGAATTCTCCAGAAGCTACCAGAAGGTTCTGGCATTTCAGTGGTATAAAAGCAGACACGTGTCTGCAAAAGAAGGGTCCCACGCGCTTCTCAATCCTCGCGCCACCACCACTCAGAACTCCCCAGACTCCTCCACGTGGTCCACACCTGTCCCCACCAATCTCTCCCTCAGCGCATGCATGCCACTTGGCGCCCCCACACCAGCGCCTGAGTCTCACCGTCAACCTCACCGGCGGCCATGCATCAGCCGTAATCTCCCGCCGCCGGTCACCGTCAACGACTTCCGGCCACCGGAATCTGCAAACACCAGAAAATCACCAGAAAATCATCTTCTCCCCCAGATCTCCTCCGTCACCTTCCTCTTCTCATCGCCGGAAAATTCAAAGGCACGCCGGAAACTTCAAAGAATCCCAGAACAACTTCATCCTCCTCCATCAAATTTCCCAGAACAACTTCAATCTTCATCCACCACTCAAATCGCCATCATCTTCATCCAAATTTTTCCAGAATACTTCGCACCACCTTCATCGTCTTCATCCCCTAATTTCCAGAAACCACCATTGAACATCAATCTTCCATCAACCGTTTCCAGAATAACATCAAACTTTCATCAAGATTTCCAGACATTCATCAACCTTCAAGCAGATTTCCAGAAATCATCCTCAGATCTCCATCCACCTTCAAGCAAGATCTCCAGAAATCCATTCGAATCTTCATCCTCAGTCAAAGCAAATCCTCAGAAACTCATCGTTCTCCATCAATTTTTTTTTTCCAGAACTCTTCGCCTTCAACAAGGAACTCATCAGGACCTTCATCGATCTCCAGATCTTTGTTTCTTCGCCAACATTCATACGCAACCGTCAACCACCGCCCACATTCCTCCAGGTTCTCTCCTTATTCCTTCTCTATATCGTTTTAGCTTGATTGTTAGGTTGATTGATTTAGAGTAGATCCCCTGTTTAGTGGAACGGTAGGCTCTGTGGGGTAGATAAGATGCGATTTGGGCTTCTGAGTGTAGTTCAATGATAGCGGTAGATGTTGTGAGGGTTGGATTGAAAGTGTTCTAGGATTGAAGGTTACTGATAATGGGCGGCGGCTGGACTTTCGGTGGCGTTTGAGCAGTTTCAGAAAGGTGGAGAGAGCGTTTGAGAAGCGGCTAGGGTTTGGGGGATTAGGATGATGAACAGTGCCAGAGGGATGGAAGTGGTTTTGGTTTTGTTCGCTAGGGTTTCGTTTGGATTAGGGTGAGAATATTGGGCTCAGGCCCAAACGTAGCTGCTAACATTACGCCCCTCAATTGCTTCCCCACCCCCCTGTTTGAGAGAACTGAATGAGTCAGCTTGGGCCTTATGCCCAAAGTTACTAACAACACCCCCTGGGCGTAAGCCCATTGAGATAACAACTAGAAATTGCTAACGTTGTACCCCCCCCTCTGGTTTCAATTCACTTTTTTTGTTTTCTGGATAATAAGTCCTGGGCCTTGCGCCCTTTTGCTTTCTGCACCACCCCAGCATAGGCCCAGTGAATTAATGAACTGAATTCTTGCTGTTTGGACCCCCCAGGTTATTTCTTTTATTTTTTCTTTTATATTTTCATATTAGAAAATCATAATAAATTGAATATAATTGTTTTTTAATAATTCTTTTTCTACCAATTACCTCATAATTCCTAGAAAATTAAATAAAAATAAAAATGGCATTTTATTTTTGTTTGTTATTTTTTTTGCATATTTTCCAATTAATTGATTTCTTTTTAATATTTTTAATGCATGCATAGCATTAGGAAATTCATAAAAAATGGTAGAATTAGTCAAATAATTCCGTTCTTTTTTCTGTAGACTCGTAATTCAGTGTAGAGTTTTATAGTGCAAAAAAACATTAGCTTAATCATGCATTGTCATTTTAATTGCATTTTTCACTGTTATTGACGTTGAATAAGTTGGTCTGTGGATATGTCTGTGTTGCTGATTTTGATTCTTTCATCTGGTATTGAATTTTGTTCTGATTTTTCAGTATGTTGCCCTAGAGCCATGTAGGTCCCCCATTAGATTTTTGATAGATTTTCATAGGATATTCTGATAGGATTTGTCTGAGCCTGAAGATAGGAGAAGTCTGGGTGACTTCTGACTTTGAAGTTCAACTGTGGTTGAACTTCAGAGATAGTCTCTTGTGGTTTGTTGGCCTGTGGGTTTCTTCTTGAAGGTGGGAGCTGATGGAGGTCCTGTTGGAGCTTGCAGTTGCATTGGATTGAGGCTTAGTCTAGGAGCTTGTTGTCTGTTTGTGAGGTTCGAGATCCTGAAGTTTGAAGGGAGTTTATGGTACTTTCCTGAGGAAGGCACTATGAATGACTTTCATCCTTCCTTCTCACCTCTTTCGCAAGTGTCCAATGATGTCGGAGCCGACTTGTGAGTTTAATTCCTCCTGAGGAGGAATATAAACTAATCACCAGTTGTTGAGCCACATGGGATACGATTCCTAAGTGGAAGTCCCCTAGTACTTTCCTGAGGAAGGTCCTATGGGTCTATTCACTTAGTTCCATTAGTTTACCTAGGATTTCTTAAGTATCCAGTGATGTTGGAGCCAACTTGTGAGTTTAATTTCTCCTGAGGAGGAATGTAAACTGATCACAGTTGTTGAGCCACGTAGGGTACAATTCCTAAGTGTCAGCCTCCTAGTACTTTCCTGAGGAAGGTCCTATGAGCCTGCTCACTTAGTTCCCCTAGTGCATATAGGTTTCTCAAATATCCAGTGATGCCGGAGCCTTCATGTGAGTTTAATTTCTCCTGAGGAGGAATGTAAACTGATCACAGTTGTCGAGCCGCATAGGATATGACTCCTGAGTAGTAACCTCCTGGTACTTTCCTGAGGAAAGCACTATGAGCTTGTCTGCTTAGCTTCCTTTCTCTGGTAAGCTTGTTCTGAAGCTTGGAGACTGGGATTGATTCCTCCTGCTTAGGTTTTGATTAGAATTGTTTGGCTTAGATCTTTGCTTAGGGCTTTGTATAGAGTTTTGTTTAGAATTATTAGGAGCTTGTTTCAGGTTTGTTAGAGGCCCTGCTCAGGGTTAGTCTCTTTGTATTGTTTGACTTGTATGATGTTATGTTGCATTAGACTTAGGTATTCATCTAGATAGTTCTGAATAAGTGCATCTTAGAAGTAGACTTTGTGTGCATGAGAAGTTGAGGTGGTCCTCCTTCTGCTTGTTTGTTATTGCGTGGCTTTGCTTGTTGGTATTCGGTAGAGCTGAGCTCCCTTGCCTTTGTGGTTTGCGGCCTTCGCGCCTTGTTTGTTTAGTCATTGCATTCATGCATGTTTTCAGTATTCCTTTACATTGCAGTTTCTTGTTTGTGGTTTAGTCCTGTTGCCATGATCCCTTAGGAGCTCTGACTTCTCCGCTGCGGAGTTGTTATGATAGACATTAGGATGGTCAACCAGGTGTGATAGCAGTAGGTAGATTCCCCTGTTTCTCAGGTATAGTTCTAGGGTTTCCCTTTCCTTTCTGTAGGAGCTTTTGAGTAGCTTGATCCGTAGTTAGCTGAACTACAGCTGCTCTGATTCTTCGTTCCAGACGAAGATATGTAGGCATAGGATGCGATGTCCTAGCGAGCACACTAACGACTAACTTTAGTTCTCTCGCGGCTGTGCGATCGAGACTTCCCCGCTAACGACTAATTGTTATCCATTTCTCTTGCCCGAGTGCATTTGAGACCAGATCGTATTTGTAGGTTCCCGACCCTTAGGACCAGTTTGTTTTCTCACTGCTGTGTGAGCAGCCCCTGTTTACCCGTAGTTAGCCGAACTACGTTTGCTCTGATCTTTCATTTCAGATGAAAGTACGTAGGCACAGGACGCGATGTCCTGGCGAGCAACCTTTTCCCCCGTTTAGACGTAGGCAGTCGAACTACGTTGACTCTGACTTTCCCATTGCACGAGGGAATACGTAGGCCCAGAACACCGTATGTTCTGTCGAGTCCTGTCCTTTTATTTTCTTTTCAGACCAGCCAGTAGCGTAGATAGATAACACACCCTTTTTCCTATAAACACCAAGCGTGGATCCCATCGAGTACGATGGACGTGAGGGGTGCTAATACCTTCCCCTTGCGTAACCGACTCCCGAATCCAGGTTTTGGTCGCGATGACCATACCTTTTTCCCGTCTTTGCGAGGTTTACTTCGAGTGTTTCCTTTCCCGCTCTGAGGGATAAATAACGCACGATGGCGACTCTCCTGT